>VDFB02351342.1:0-74951 GCA_007258455.2 Sequoia sempervirens
CCGATTTTATAGTACATACAAAAATTTTGAATTTATGGAAAGAAATACAAAGGAGGGAGAAAGAATGGAAAAGGAAAAACATAAATTGAAGAAGGAAATTCAAAAGAGGAATGAGGAGATTCGAAGACAAAGATGAGAAATTACCACCCTGAAGCAGAGGGTGGATGATATGGTAGTTTTGGCACCACAAATTTTGGAATGTAGGACCCCTCCAAGGGTCTATGCTCTGCTCCTAAAAGAGAAGTATCTCTCTTTTAAGCTATCAAGGATTGCCTCAAGTTTGAATCCTTCTATTGACACCCCCATTGATTTTTTCAATGCTTATAGGATTGCCTCCCCTGAAATGAAGAATTTGTTGTGTGAGTTTTATTTGCATAATTATGTTGTAACTCAAGACCATGATTGGAATCCGTTGTTGTATGTTGGGGATGCCCAATTAAGGGCATTTATGTCTTGGGTGCAAAATGAAATTAGTTGGGGAAAACAACATGGGAATTATAAGCAATTGGAATCTAACATCCCTCTGCCCATTAGGGTTAATCAAGCAACCCAAGGATATTTATAGAGAATGGCTCAAAATGCTTCTCAGACCTAGTTATGGCAATAGGATCATGCCTTGATTGAGGCGTTTACAATAGTATGAGGTAAAGGTAGCAACAAGGAGGAAGTTATGAGAAGATGCCTATCACAAAGATGGAATAGCCTAAGTAATGAGCTAAAATAGGCTGGACCTCATTCCATCCACAATTATGCTGCAACACTAAAAAGGATTGATAGTTATATTCATATTAGGAGAATGAAGGGGCGATTTTAGCTTCCCCTAACTTTCCAACCACCCATTCTCATGTGGCCCATGACAAACTTCAGGTTCTACCAGTATGACATTGTTGCAGAGAGACAAATATGAAGCAAATTGGATAGATTGGGAGGATTTAATTAGGATCTTGATTCAGGCTCAACAAACACTAACGTTGGACAACTATCAGTTGCAAATTTCAAACTTTGACCAAGCAAAAGAACAACCCTTCCCCGCTAGAGGACCAACAAAACATTAGGTTGGGGGGAGTGATGAGCCTAGTTTTTTGTCCAATTTTGGGTGGAATCTATAGTTTATTTGTTGGGAGTTGTCATGAACTTTGATGCTAAATGTTGGTATTTTCATAATGTTTCCCTCATACCATAGACATTGGACTTAATCCTATTTCTTCAAGTTTTAATGACATTGGCATATTATGTGGATTATCTAAATTTATTTTGCATGTGGTTAATGAATTTTACTTAAGGTGGTTATAGATATGCAGTTATTGTGTGTACTGACATTGCCATGCAAATTTAATTTGAGGATTCTAAGTTGAGGAAGACACCGCAAGCTAGGCATGCACCGTAATGTTCGACAAAAGAATCGCTCAAAGGTCAAAGGAGGTCGACAGTAGAAGATTCCTCATGCAACCGAATGTAACCACCTTGTAGTGGATTTTAATGATTGAGTAGATGTAGGCATTATTGTTGTGCTAAATCTTTGTGTGAACCTGCATGTCTGACCAGATTCCTTACACACATAATTGTCGCTACTCCACTTTCTTTGTTTTCCCTAAATGGCATCCACCTAGTCGTGGAGATGACTGCCTTGTCTTGTTGATAGTATAAATAAAGATCTGATGCTCCTTCTTAAGGGGGTTGCACAATTTGATATTGTACTGGCACTCTCAAGTTTTTAGTAATACAGATACATTACTCTTTTGTACTCATGATTTATAGTGAATAAAATAAAGTTTTGAGTTCAAGCATGTGATTTCTCATTAGTTTTAGAGGATACTTATCCAAGGGGGGCCACTTGGTGAGTAATTTGTCCTCTTAGTTTAGTATTACTTGTTGTTTAGTAATTAGTTAGAAATTTGGCACCGACTGTTCCTGCAGCCACTAGAATTCCATTCTGTGACTATTCCTACAACCAAAGTAGACAGAGTAGTGCCCTGTTTGTTGCTCATATTTTCATTCCTACTATGCATTTTAGTTTGATGTAGTTGTTGATTGATGATTGGAATTTATGGTATTCCCTTCTAAGAAATTTACTTTCAGTATTGTGAGTTCTTTAGTTGTAGAATGAAAATGGCTACTTTGGGTTCCTAGTGCACATACTGTGTTGACCCATTTCAATTTACCTTCATGATGATTGAAATAACTATCCAGGTTAGATGCCCAATCTTTGAATCATGGCTATAAGAGCTTAGTTATTAAATCATTGTAGAAGGCCAACAGGAAATACAACCTAGTAATCCCTATCCCTTAGCCCTATTTTCCCTAAAGGAGCTATTTTTATTTAAGGCATAATTTGGACATACTTTCTAGTGGTATATGTATTTTGACAGGCTATCGTTAGGTCCTATCTCTTTAGTTGAAAAATGCATCAAATGTATCGACCGGGTAGTGTTAAGAGGATATATGCAATATGAAGCATCTTGACTATCTATCTCAGATTTTCTAAGTGTTTGGAAAAACTAAAAATAGAAGTTAGACTAAAGAGGCCACTACACTAGAAAGCATAAAGTTGTTTAAACTAGAAAGCAAGAAATTATTTACCTAGAAAGCATAGAAATACTAAACTAGAAAACATGAAATTTCTAAACTAAAAAGCATAAATGATTAAGCTAGAAAGCATGTGAATTAATTGGAAAGAAGTGCTTGCAAAAAAACTATAAGTTGAAAGCAAAAAATAAACCTGTAACTAACATCTAGCGCTTAACAAAAAATAAACTTAACAACCTACAACTATCAACCAGAGTGAATGCTTTGGAGCTTTAGATAAACAAAACTAAAGGTTACAAATTTGAACTACAACCTACAAGACTAACTTAATAGAGTTCGACATACACAAATCAAATTCATTCACATTTGTCATAAATACAAAATGAAAACAACATAATTGAAAATGAAATACTTATCCATCTATTCTACAGTCCCTTGAGAGGCCAACTCTCAGGTGCTACTAGGCTTAACTCAGATCACATAAACTTTGTGTCTTTGAAATTAATCCATCCATAGTAATTCCATTACACAATATTAATAACTCATAATAATATGGGAAAAGATTATTTTATTCATATCAAAAGTATAACTCAAAGACATAGTTTAAGAACACATTGTAATAGCATAATGATAACTTGTATCATGGTTTTTGATAGTTACATATTTATACAAAAATTGCTAATAGAATCCTATAATTCAGATGGTGAAGATCACCACTGAAAAATTCTTTAATAGAATTCAACTAACTAATGGAGTTAGGTCCATAACATAAAACATTAAAAAGATTCAGAGTGAGTCATAAAGTCTTTGAACAAAAATAACAGAAAGCATTAAAAAGACTCGGTCCACCATGCTCTTCCACAAATTTTAGGGCAGAGACTTCCAATGCTTGTCTTCAACTATATTGGAGTTTTCTTCAAATCCACTTGGTTGAGCATAATGACTAACCGTGCATAATAGCATGTACAATACTAAAAACTATACCATTATGTAGTGTTGGTCAACTTATTTCAATTAATTATAGCCAATAAAGATTATACATCTTTTCACAAAAAGTAAGCAATTACTAATCCTAAAGATAAATAATTGGCAAGGTAAAAGTGATTGGGAGAAGTAAGGAAGGGTATTTGACTTGGTATATTTATGAGGTTATTTTTACATCATCATATTTTACTCAAACTTTCTATTGATACATTTTATCACCTATCAAATTTATATCTTTATTTTTGGCTCCTTAGCTCATAAATATTTTATTTGATTTCCATTTTTTGTGATTCTTGTGGCATTAAAAATGTATGTTAGAGATCTTCACAGCTATCTATGCACTTTTCCTAGAAACTTTTCTAAATATAGATTTTATTGAATGTGTCTTCATTTCATATTAAGTTTGATTACTTGAATACTTTGACACATGAAATTTACTTGTTTACATGAGATTATTTTATTTGAGTTGATCTATATGTATTTCTAACATGTGTCCTCTCTAGGCATTGTATTTATCTATCAGATACACTTTTTTATTTGTACACACATTGAGATAAAGTGCCATCATTCTACATGTATTTTGGGAATCTTTCACATCATGTGTTATAAATTTGTAATCACACTACTTTATAAAGAGTCACAGGGGGTTTAGTGTACACTTTGTTATTTTAAACACAATCTTGTCTATCTTCATACATGTGTACTTTATTTAATACACCCTTTTTCAATTACAAGTACTATCTTGTGCACATTCTAATGAAGTTTCTTCTCCTCCATACACTACATTGTGACACATTGTTTCAATGGACCTATCATACCTCTCTCTTGTTATCATTATGGGGGGTCTCATATTATTAGTGTTAAAGCTTCCTTGGTTTCTATTTGGAGTGAGCTATGTATCTAGTTTTTGTTCCTATGTACTAGATAGATGCAGAAAATAGTTACCCACACCTTTTAGTGAGATGGAAAAATACCATATAAACACTCTTGAATTCTTATTTGTGGAGGAAAATTTTCATCCTTAGTTTATCAATTCCTTAAGACTATTGGAACCTACATTAATTACTTGTAGTATATTTTGCATTGATTGATGATCATTATTGGGATAACTTATGCAAAATGATGTGCCATTTGTGTCTTTTATTGTTAGAATATTACCTTGGTGATACATTAGGTCATTGTTTCATTAGTGTTGTTTCATTTGTTAACTTTTTTATCCTAATCTCGTCTTGATTTTAGAGGAGGTTCTTAAGTTACAATATTATAGCAACCACCTTTCAATAGTTGTTTGAAACTTCTTTATTCTTTAGTGGTGTTTTTCATGTTCATCTTTAGAAAATTATTTTGGGGGCTTCTTAGACCTTCAGTTTTTCATATCTTTCTCTCTTTTGGAGATGATTTTTTCCTATGAAATTTTCTCCTTTTCTCTAGCTATGAGAGATTCTTTTTATTTATACATGAGTACCTCATCAGGCCTAGTTGTTAGTACCCTTTTTTTTTATGTATTTTTCATTTGAGGTTTTAGCTCCACTCTAAGTTGCACTTAAGGGGGTGTTATATTAAAAATATATTTTCCTAATTAATTAATTAGGTCTCTTTTTGTACTAACACTTTATGCTTACTTAGTTCATGTTATTTTTTCTTAAGTCATAGAATGAGGATACACATCATGATCTAATTTATCCTCCCCTAAGATTTCATCTAGATTTTATTATTACTTTTCACTTATTATAAGGATTAATTATTGTATAATTCATTTAATGTATATTCATAATGATTCATTTTTTTTTGGATCAATAGTTTATTTGGCTTCCATAATAATTTCATTATTTTTTCTCTTTATATGTGATAGGTGTTTGATTACAAATGATCAATGGGAGTTGTAGGGTTGAGAAGTCAACTCCAACTATCGCCAAAAAATAATTATAAAATAAGAAAAATTATTGAAGCTAAGAAAATATATTTTGTTTAAAATTAAGGGATGTTATACAATAAGTGGAAAAAAATATGAAATAAATGCATATCTTCAAAAAAAAATTATTGATTTCAATTGAACACATCTATACATTTTACAAAATAACTAGTCAACTCAATTAATATCATAACTAAAGCTCCCATTAGAAACCAAAGAGTCACCACACCTATTTCCTCCTTGGAATTTGAAAAGAACAATCAAATGAGGATAAATTAACTATAAAATTACAATAAAACTAGGAAATTATTTACTTTATGTACCTCAACTTGGTTGTGTCATAGCTCATAGTCTATTGAGAAAAAAATGAACTTCTTGGATGAATTGGAAAGATATTAAAAGATGTACATAAAGTTATGAGTTGCAATTTTTCTTAGAGTGGGGGTGAGAAATACACCGAAGGCCTCTAAAAGTGTAGATTACCAAGATGTATAAAATATTAAAAATTAGATTTCTAATTTTCCTATATTTAACCATATAAATATCACCTAAATGCTCCTAGTTCTTAGGTGGATCAAACTATAAACTCCACCACTATAGAAATCACTTAACACATATAAAGGGACCAAATATGAGATACATTAGTACATGTAAATATATGCATGTAAAGATGTAGTCATGTAAGCACAAATACATTGAAATATATAAATACATGAATGCAATATATAATTGATGTACATGAATGTGTAATAAATAAATAGATGAGGCAAAAAATATATCTTTACATTAAGTTATAATATTTATATATAAATATATTTTAAAATACTCTATTTTAATATATATATATATATCTATAAATATACAAATTTAATTGTTACAATCATTTATGTGGGAGGCAGGATGGGCACCCTTCCACATAGGACTATGTGGAATGGTCAGGGTCTTGAAGGGAATGGTGGCGGTTTGCATGGCAAGATGAGCTGACAAACCAAGCAGATAGTCTTTTCACTGAGTGTCGTTTGGGAATTTGTTCAAGATTGTAGGGTGGCGATTTGATGTATAATAAATACTTTTACTCCTATTCGTGCCTCTAGTGTCGATGGAAAAAAAATGTAATTAGATGGATCTACGGGTGATCAAAGATTGCTATGGTTCATCTCCCAATTGGCATGCCATGACGTGACATCATGCACAATCATGGATAGGTGGTGAGAGATGATTTTAGGGTGGCAACACACGCAATTGCACGATGTGGTATGTGTGGTAAGCTTTGGTGGAGGAAGTCCCTTAAATGTTAGCAGGTTGGTATGGTTTTTGCTAACTTTTGGTTTCATTTTTCTGGTAAGCTCTTTGTGGGTAGTCCTAGTAGAGTGATCAAAATTCATAGTGGAGATTTTGTCAGAGGTGGTGGTGAGTCTAGGGTAGGACACTCCCATCCAACTGGACAGCAAGGTGAGGCAGATTGTGTTCAAGGAAATTACCAACTAGCGGTTGAAAAGGATAATGCTTAAGATTGATCCTCATGTGATGGTTGCAGTTAAAATGATTCTAGGAAAGGAATTTTTGGTGAACTGGGAGACATTCTGGGTTAACACCCACATTGTCTCCAGGTTCCTGGCTTCCTTGTTTGATGTGAGGACACCAAAAGCATAAGTGAATGTGATTGTTTGTAAGCTCTTCAAGAAAGAGCTCCTAGGCAGCTTGGATGAAGTTTTGAAATTGACACTACTGGGACGTGGAACACCTCAGCCCTGTGATCTTCCTCTGGTTAAGGTCCCTGGAGAAGTCATTAAGGCTTATCCCTTGCTTCTGGAGCTAAAAGGCATGGCTTTAGTTAGGCATCATCAAATTGCAGCATACGAGGCAAGTTCCCTTAAGAAGATGCTAATGTTGGAGCCGGTTAATGGTTTCGACTGGGTAGTTGATTTTGATCAATTCGCCAAAATGAATGGTTTCTAGCTAGTGGTCAAGTGGCTAGGTTGGGTAGTCTAGGGTTTGTAGTCTAAATATTATAATTTTTATAGTTTCATAATGGTGGTGGTTGGTGTTTCCTTCTCTTAGTTTCTGTTATAGTATGGTGTCTATCTTTGGTCTTGTCTCCCTAGTTTCAGTGATGCGAGTGTAGGGTTTTAAGGGAAATTTTGTCAGGAGTGCAAGTCTATAAATTTTGGTGGTCAATGTGGGCCTTTTTTAGGTAGTTGTATGGTTACTAGGCTATCCCAATAGGGTAGTACTTTGCAATTTTTTCCATGCATGTTATGCAGATGAATTGTAAATTTTTTAACAACTTAATATACTTACCTCTTACGAATCAAAAAAAATTATTACAATCATTTATAAAAACTATTCAAATTCATTAATTCATAATACAATTATATTTATTAAAACTTCTATCAATTTTTTTATAATTAATCTTTATATTAATCTACAACAAATTATACTATCCTTATCCATATTATCATTATTTAGTTTATCTTGTGAATTTTCATGATCTCAATAAAATATCCACAACCAATCAAAAGTAGGTGAAAATAAGGCACAAATATCTTACTCATATTGATTCTCTAGTGTAACTTAGGCTCCAACAAAATTTAGGATGAATAATACTTATTTTGATTATAGAAAATAAGAGCGCATTAAAATGATTAAGATAAAGAGAATTGATATTTTTTCTTCAAAGTGAAAAACAATTTATGAAGACTATAATAATTATGATAAAGTGAATTTCAATTTAATAATTATTTAGACAAAATTGATTTAAAAAAAAATATTATATGATATTTAAAAAGATTATAAACAAAATATTTTTAAATGTACAAAGGTATAAATTTACTAAAACATTAAAAAAAATATAAAACCAACCATTTGAAAATTGAAGTTGAAAAATATCTTAAATTCACTTTATGTAGATAATGCTTATAGACTGGATAAATATCTTCACTTACGAATCACATTATTAAGAGAAAGATACATTATTTGAGCACATGCACATCCATGTCTAGTGCTTATTATAAGCATTTTGTTTTGAAATCCATTAACTTAAATAAATATAGTGAGTCCTTTTAGACATTGAATGACAATATCTTAATGAAGCATGCCCCACTTTGCCATCATAAATATCATCATATTGAAAAGAAAGTTGCTTACTAATATAGTATTATGGTTGTGAGTTGCAACTCAGTTGATCAAAAGGTAGGACATCCCTTTCTCTATTAGTGATGGTACTTACCATGGAGATAATAATAAGGGACTTGTAATTCAATTAAATTAATTAATGCAAAGGAGGGAAGAGTTAGAGTTATAATGAAATTGGTTGTAAAGGTTATGAGAAATAAGTTATAGAGTAGGATAAGATAGAAATTAATATTTGAAATATTTTAATAAAAAGGATAAAGATAATGTGTATAATTATTTTTTGGTCATTATTAGACATATTTTTCATTAGGGTATTGTTGGTGTACATAAGTACATATTGATGGATTTAGAGTTAGCTAGTTTGCAATTTGATTTTTTCTAATTAGTAGGTAATTTATTTATTTTTATTTAGTATTATTTGTAATTGAGAAGATAATGACATAATTTGAAAGAATATTTTAGAGTAATTCTTTGAAATTGTAGTTTTAATATGGAAAACACAATTCGACATTTGTTTCTACATAAGCACAAATGGGTAATATGTTGAACTGAATCAACAACCACAATAATTTTGAGATTTATTCCAAATAAATTTTCTTTCCAAGTTAAATGGTGTCTAAATAAAGTGGACAAGTTTTTAAAAACAGCATACCATTATTTTATAAAAGAAATAATTTATGTTGTATTCACAAAAGGGAAAGTGAAATTGAATCACACACTAAATTCTAGGTGAGGCAAAATCCTACAACAATACCATAATAAACAAGTTTTCAAATGTAAAAAAGATCCTGCAGAGCATCCTGATGATAATCATGGAGTATGATCTGAAATGTTGATGTAAAAAATATTGCACACATTTTCAATCTAGAAATCTTAGCACTTAAATTTTCAAATGTAAATTAACCATAAATATACTAATAAGCAACAAGAGATATAAATCTAATAGGTGATGGATCACAATATTCAATATTAACCTATCTAGTTGCCAAGCCTTGACTATTAAAAGGGGAACCTAGCCCTTGTTTGTAGCATCCTCATTCATTTTCTCTGAGTCAGCATCATCTAGAGGAGGGTTATCATTTATGATATGATAAATAATCATAACTAATCTAGACACGTGTATTGACTTCATAAACATACGAGTATATTTGCTTATTTTGAATTCTTCATGAAGTGGAGAATCAATGTCTTGAATTAAAGCCTAAATGCATATCTACGTTTAACATATGGTAAGAATTCACTGAAAATGGAATTAATCATAATATAGATGATTTTATTAGAGATGAGAAGGACTATGTTTATAATATACTTTTCCCCATGTTAGTCATTTTGAAGAGAAGGAAAATATAATTATCTATGAAGTGAAAGAATTCTTTTGATATTTTGTTAGCATCTTCATTTTGTATGTCCAATTTCAACCATGTACAAGCATCAAAAGTGCATAACTTTAATCCTTTAATGTGAAGCATGAAAATAAAAAGATATGATACAATTATCTTTTTCCTTGATTTTTCAAATAGAAATAAATATAGGTTCAATTATTAATTATAATATCTCTAAAACCCCTTTTCAATTCTTGAGGGTTTTCTTCAACTATTTATAGGCTTTAAATCTAGAATCCCTATTTTTTAAAAAAAATTGGAGTTGGGCGATTTTTTGGTGCATTTTGGTGCAAAAAGGACCTCACTATTGCATTCAAGAGGTCGGTTTGATGAATTTTCACTATAGATTTTCCCTATTT
Organism: Sequoia sempervirens; assembly: GCA_007258455.2. NCBI lineage: Eukaryota > Viridiplantae > Streptophyta > Pinopsida > Cupressales > Cupressaceae > Sequoia > Sequoia sempervirens. Next base: position 10,299 of record VDFB02351342.1, read on the forward strand.
TGTTGTTGGGAGCTTCTGAAGAAAAAAATTATGCAGTAGTCATACGAGGCCATACAAGCTATACCATATGGCCATTGCCAAAAAAATATTAAAAAAAGGCAATCACAAAATAGGTTAATGCTTTTTATTTTCAGAATTTTTACTTTTTCAAAATATTCTTAAAATTGAGTAGAATAGGATAGTTCATTATAAGATTCTCCCAATCTTAATGTTTGGAAGTCAAATTAGTAATATAAGGATGAAGTGAATGGAGCATAATGGTTGATTTTCATGGGAAGCTGAGGCTAGGGCTCCTCCTGAACCGAGCCTAGGCAGGAAGGAGTTGCAGGAAATTTTCATTGAGCCTCCAAACACATTTCGGAACTATGGAGAAAATGCAATAGGAGAATGCCTCAAAAACTTGGTGCAGGCTTCAGGAAAAAAGGAGGGTGGCGTGAGTTGCAGGGGCAAGGGAAGGAATAGTGGGAAACAAACTTTAGGATGACGTGTAGAGAAATGTTGTCAACAGGGAGAGGGCTTTGTAGAACCAAGGTCCAGACTGAATGCAAAGCAAAGTCAGGCAGGGGGAGTGAATGCTCATATGGAGCCTCTCCATCAGGTATCCAGGAAACCAAATACTGATGTCAAGGCCAAGGAACATACGGTTTTTTTGTGGGAAGAGCTTGAGGTGAAGGTTTTTCACAATGTTGAAGTTTTCTCTCATTTAGGTTTACTAGGTCATTTTAGGGGTTTTTAGCCCTGACTCTGTGATTTGCACAAATGGATTTCTAAGCATTGGGAACCCATTCTTAAAGGCTATATCCAGATCTACCCAGCTACAAGGGGTTTTTTTATTGTGGTTTCTGAATCTGTGGGAGATAGAAATAACATTTTATGTGATTACTTCTAGATTTGGGAGGAGAAATATGCTTTGTCTCTAAAGCCTTGGCATCCAGCCTTTAACCCTACTTCAGAGACTTTTGATAAAGTCCCTCTATGGGTAATATTTTCAAACCTACCTCTGAATTTGTGGTTTGAGTCTTGCTTAGAGGCCATTGGAAGTTCTTTAGGGGATTTTCTAATGGTTGATGAGGGTTCTTCTAATCTTTTGCACTCCACCTATGCTTGGTAATTGGTGGAGATGACTGTTTCAAAGCCACTTCTAGAAAAAGTCTCAATTAAAACCTCCAAAGGGTGTTGGGTACAACCCTTGGAGTATGAAGGGGTATCATTTTGTTGTAGGAGATGCTTCCAAACTGGCCATATTGCTACACAATGTGAAAAACCCAGATGGACTAAACCAACAACTTGGTGGTAGGATGTCTCACATAGGCATTATGCAGTTGAAAAGTAGGGGGCAGTATGGAACAATAGGCTAAGGCTTCTTCTGAGGTGGTGGGAAAACCTTATTTTCCTCAGACAAACAAGGGCTTAGAGTTGTTGGGGGGGTAGGCCCAAATGAGGTTATCAGCGTGAAAGATGTTGATAAAGGAAATGCCTTGGATGGGAAAGTAGTTGAAACTCATCATGGAGCCAAAACATTGAAATGTAGGGAGAAATCAGACTTGGCAAAATTGAAGGAAAAAGGAGTAAGTAGTGAGGTGAAGGAAGGGAAGAATGAGAAACCACTGGAGGAAGAACCATGGAGGAAGCATGAAGCATCTAAGGATTGGGTAAGGGAGGAGTTTGAAATGGTAAAAGACGGGCTTGCAATGAAGGGAAGGGATTGGTAGAAGGAGGCTGAAAAGGTGGAGGATGAATGGAAAATCATCAAGGGAAGGAAGGACAAGAATTCAAAATGGAAAAGCTTTGCTATGGTCCTCTGGTCTCAGACCAAGGGTAGGCCAAGATGCGGAGAAAAATTGTAGATGTATTAGAGTTACTGGTTTTGAGTCTCTTGGATGTATTTGTTATTTTGTGGTGTCGGTTGTTCTAGTGTGGAGTCTTTCAATTTTTTCTCTTTTTGATGAGAACTAGGAAATTTGTTGTAATATCTTTTCTAAAATTAATAAAATAAACACTTATTACCGATCAAAAATAAATAAATAAGTCTTAAAATAAAAAATATCTAGGTTTGAATTTTTTGGGAGCATAGTTCTTAAGGGTACTCATAGGTACTTGCAATAGTAGGCTTGTGGACCCTACACCATCACCGAGGATCCCCAAGTGGTAGGCCTTGCCTCACGTTGTTAAGGAATTTGTGCCCATTTGTAGCCCTTTAAGCCACTTAGTGACATTTTTCACTGCCTAATGTTTACCTTCTAGCAGTCCCAGGTTTTTGCGATGACCTTAAATTTTTTGTCAACAAGTCCCCATAAATTTTAGAAAATGAAATCTATTTTTGATTCCCTAAATATTCTGCCACAATTCCTTCGACAACTACCAAAATATTTTTTATTCCTCGAGTATTTCGTCCACCTACTAGAATATTCGGTAAAACCCCATCCCACAACCTAGAGGACAATGCAACACTGTGGAAGCACAACTAATTTTTTTCCTTAAAAAGAGTAACAATGACGAGTGAAGTAAACTACTCTAACACATACATCCTCTAGGCCATGCAACACGTCTACATGTGAATTTAAAAACTTATAAAATTATTCCAAAACATAGCATATGGAATTTATTCATGATAACAACATACAACAAAGCATTCACCCATTGCAAAATAATTAAACACAAAAATGTAATGAACATATCTCCACAGATACAACACCACTTCAAAATGAAATAAACAATTATAGTCCAACAATGAATAGATCATACATAATAATGCATTTACAACTCAAGGAATCCTCCTTGATTTCAAATAAGGAATACAAATATATAGTGCCTCACTGTTACAATGAATAAAGAGAAGTACAATTCCATATAACACACAAGCTCCTCGAACTAGATCTAGATCCCACCATCACAAACATGAAGAGAAAACCCAACAGTGTAAGGTGCACGTCACCCAGCCATGTGGTACCTGTAGGACCAACCCCCATGCTAGGATATAGTAACAGGTAACCAAGACTAACCTACTACCTCTAGACACAAGCAAAGTATAAAACCACATAGTACTAGTAAATACAAAACATAGGATTACATTGCTTCCAGAATCACAAAATAAAGTACAACCACTATATAATACAATCAACTGTTGTCATAGGAGGAGTGTCATCACAAAGGTTGCATTGGTTATCCTAAGGAGATCTTCCTAGGTCCCGGCCCCATTCTTGGGTTATCCTAGTAACCTCTCATAAAATCTAGCCCCACATGCACACCAGTGTGGAATCAATTATCTTTTGAGAAGACAAGATAACAATCTTTCCATTTCAGGCCTTCCTGACTCATCTCAAGTCTAACACAAGCCCTTGAGCCAATGAGCAAGGCTAATTATCAAGTTAAATATGTTAACTACCCATTCCCCTAATGTAGGTTATTTAATTTCCACTGATTACACTAAATTCCACATGAGTTAGCCTGGGACCACTTTGTGTCCTGACCCCTATTGAAAGCCACTCCCATAGTGACAACACAATAACTCATTCTACACCCAAGGGTAGACAGTGCACAAACTAATAATAACATAACACAAGAGATAACACATTCCTACGGATGTCCAATACTGAAACCAACTATATGCAGTATCCAAGGAAATCTCAAGATGAATAACATAAATGGCAACCCTTTCACAATTACAATTTGGAAGACTTATAGTTTCTCTACAACAAATGTTCCCCACAGTACCCAATTACAAAAATACTAGAAATTAAAATAAACAATCTCATGTAATTAAAAGCACTACTATTCGGATTTCCTAAATCCAATTGAACAATATCTCACACTAAAATACATTATTCAAAACACAATTCCCATTAATAATCAATAACGAAATTATATCAAAAGTTTAACTACAGTTTCACAACCACACATAATATCTAACTCAATTTCACAATTAAAATAATTAATCATTTAAATTCAACTACTCATGCTTGCATGCAATAAACCATAAAACTCATCTAACTAAATATCCTTGTTAAATAAATATGCATATTCCAAATATATATATATATATATTCTAATTAAATAATCCAATTATTCATTTCCAATTTTTTTTAAAAAAATTAAACATTTTTAAATTATATATCCATAATTGAAATATATATATATTTAAATATATATATATATATAATTAAACATATAATATTTATTTTAAATAACAAATTCCAATTATAAAATATATTAATATATAATATATATTATATATTAAAATACATAACATATACCATACATATTATATATAAATTATATAACAATAAATTTCTTTTAACCAAATAATAAATCAACATAGGAAATCGCCGACGACATCCCATATAGAGGAAGGGAGTGTTGCTTGTAACAACACCCCCTCCACAGTGCTGCCATGGCAGCCACACCCCACTTCATGAGGATGATAGTGGGGTAACCCCCTCGCATGCCCCATAAACTCAAACATTTTTCATTTAAAAGAAACTTCCACACAGAATTAAATTCATCGTACGGTGATTCTTCGATCTAATCTATCACGGTAAATTTACCAGAAGGTAAATCAATAAAACAATATATATATTTATATATATATGTAAATTCCAACCATATTTCCTACAAGAAGATAATTATTGTCTCAGAAGTTTTCTACAGGAATAATGTAGAAATATTTTACAGAGGTTTCCTTACACATCAAATATTTTCTACAGAAGAAATTTTCTACATAGGAATATTAAATAATCTTGAAACAAAGGATAACAATTTCTACATTTTTGATTCCATTTTCACAGAGGTTCGATAATCCACTATAATTTCCTTTTGTATCAATTTATTTCAAATAATCAATTTACACAGAGGGTCTAAATTATTTTTCTACAGAGGCTATAACAATCATGGCAATTTCTTGTAAAAAAAAAGCTTTTAAAATGAAAGAATCATCTTCTAAACTTTTCCAATTTGCTATACAATAATAATTTAACTTATCTCTTTCAAATTAAAATTAACAAAACAATAAAGAACTTGTGCCAGAAGATTAGACGATTCAGAGATTAGTGTCGAGCTTCCATTTAATCTTCAATAGAGCTTCTAAGGCTTCCTCCAGAAGAATTGCCACTTCCTAGAGAACAAAAACAATCCACAACCAAGAATATAACAAACTAGATTCCTAGAATTATCAGAGAGTTTCTAATATTTACAATTTTTTCAAACCACAAAACAATTCTTCCATTTCCAAAAACCTCTGTCTTTCTTTACCCGTGAAAACAACTTCCTCCTTTTTCACCAATTTCAATCAATCTCTCCATAAATAAATTTTAAGATAATTAGAAAACAAACCCTTCAAACTTCCAGTTCACAAAACAAATATCTCTTCTTTAACAAACCAAGATATTTCTAAGATCTTTCCCAAATATGCATTTAAAATTAAAAACAATTTATTTAATCCAATTTACAATTAAATAACTTTTTTTTTTTAATTCCCAATTAATTTAATAATTAAAATTACTTTATAATATTACTTTAAATTAATTAATTTATACCAAGATCTCCATACTAATTAAATACTTAATCACAACATATAACTTAATCCTTACAATTTAAACTGGCATGATAAATAAAATACCAAGACCAACATGGATAAGGAACATGACCAACACACGAACTAACGACACACTGTGCTAGGGTAAAGGTTTGACAAGGTTAACCAATTACTATCTCCCAATCAACATTACTGTTGAGTAGTGGACACACTCAGACCTATGAAACCAGGTGAAGTCATTATCTTGTACCTGCAAACCTACAACCAAAGCAAATGTCATACATTTATACAGATAATAACTCATACACACCGTGAAGAGAGAAGCGTGGAAATCATAGGGCACTCGCAAGCGAGTGATGCAATATCGTTCTCTTCACCAAGACAATGTCACATCAACTAACGAGATAATATATCAATTAAACTACAATGAGCATATATAGCAATATCATCACAACTAAGCATCTATGCAAACATAAAGCATATTAAACATAATCACCATGCATATAATGTATCATCACATCCATATAGTCTATCATCTCTCCATTGTCAGCAATAGAATAAAAATAACATAAAATAAGATCTAACAAAGTGTCGGAGCTATCAAAGAAAATATAACAAATCGGAGGGGTGTCACATATTCCATTTGCTGACTTATTCTTCAAGGACAAGATTTTTTTCCAACATAGAGGAATATTTTGTTAACATCAACAGTACAACCACATGGTAGGGCCCCCTTCAAGCCCCCTTTGGCCCTAAAGAGGTATTTTCTTATTTTGTCCATAACTTTGATGTATGATATCAAATTTTGGTGAACAAGATATCATTAAAAAGTTCATTCTAAATACTTTCTAGTGGTGTGGGTCTCATCACATTTTTTATTGTTGGTACATTTTATAGCTTGGAAAAGTTAGATGCGATATTTTCACTCTTGAGCTCACAACTTTTGACCCATTTCTTCATTTTTCGTAATTCTAAAATGTTGGGATGGTCTTTCAGAACTCTTCACAGCCATCTATGCACTTTTTCCATATTTTTCTCTAGGTACATTTTATGTAATTTTTTGTGTTTTCACATTTTGGTGAATTACTTGGATGTTTTAGCTACTCAAATCTTTTCATTTGTGTGGGATGATTTTTTTTTAGGTTGTTCTAAATGTCTTTATAGCATTCTATCATATTTGGAAATTTTATGCATCTTTTGCATGTAATTTCTCTTTTATAGACACATTGAGATAAAGTGCCATTCGAGTGTTTGTTTTTTTGGGATTTTACACATCTTTTTGTGTCATTTGTACTCGCACTATGATATAAAGTTTCATGAGTGGGTTGTGAGTGCCTTTTTTATCACAACTTTTTTCAAGTGAGGGATCCTTCCATGACAACATTGAATCCCAGTGATTCATGTTGCATATGTGTGTTCCCTAGTTTGCATTCCTTTTTTATTTGTAGATACTTGCATGTTCACATTCAGATATTCCTTATTCTCCTGCATGCACTTCTTGGTGACACATAATTTCAATGGACCTATCTTGGTTCACCCTTTGAGCATTATGGGGGGGGGAGGGGGGTTCTACTATTGGTGCTAATGCTTCCTTGGTTTCATTTTTTGAGTGATCTATGTATCTAATTCTTGTTCCTATGTACTAGGTGGATGTAACGGCTAGTTACGCATGCATTTCGATGAGATGGAGCATTTACCATATAGACATTTTTGGATTCCTATTTTTGGAGGTGACCATTTTTACTTGAACGATGTTCTTCAAACTATTGGTACTTGTATTTTCAACTTGAATTCTTGCATGTTGAATAGTATCATTGGGGTCACTCATGTAGATTCATGTGCCTTTCATATATTTTAGTTTCAAATGTTTTCCTTTATTTTCCATCTGATTTGAGTAGTGTCATTGGGGGAACTCATGCAGATTCTTGTCTTCTTGATCTTGATCATCATCTATTTTAAAGGAAGTTCTTCATTCTAGTACTATAATAGTCATGATTCGACAGTTTTCTATAGCTTCTTGGTGCTTGTGTGGTGCTCTTCATGTGCCTATTCTTTTTGAGACATTATTTTCAAGGATTTTAGTCCTTCATTCACCTTTCTATCTTTTGGAGAGGATTTTTTCCCATGATGTTTTCTCTTTTTCTCTAGTTGTGAGAGATTAGATTGTTTGTACATGGGTACCTCATTAGGCCTTGTTTTCCAAGACCCATCATGCATGATTTGGTTTTTATGCATTAATTTTTAGGGTTTTAAGATACTCCCTAATTTCATCTTAAGGGGGGTTAGAGTAATCATGCATTAGCTAATAATTAATTAGTCTTTAATTGATTATTAGTATAATTCATTTCATGCAATTAAGTTAAACTTAGGAGTTCTTTTGTCTATTAACTAAGTATTTTTTCTATTAACTAAAGTGAGCTATTATTAAATCATTCTATCTCATCAAACAAGATGTTGACACTTGTCATGATCTAATCACTTTATCATTTAGGGTCATTGCTATAAAGCACTCACCCTCATTGTATTAGACTGAAGATCTCCTTGAAGTTTCTTGAGGTTCATTATGTAAGTTTTTCTTGTTGATGATATAGCATAATATTATTTGTATCTCTCTTGCATGGAAGGTGTTATTGTTCATTGTTTGATCCTACATCTCATGTTTATTCACAATTCTAACAACAAATTCCAAATTTGAGTGCATGATCAAAACCTTTGAATTTCAAAGAAGAATGTAATTCAAATGTAGGAAAGAATACCAAATATCTTTATTTAACTTGATCTATAGTATAAACTTGAGCACTCAAAAGCCTAGAGATTGAAAAAGTGAACCTTTGGTTGTGATAGATTGATGGATTGAAGGAATTAAAAAAAAAAGGCCTAAAACATCATCAAGGATCTCTAAGTTTCAAGAAAGAAACATTGTGATGCACACACAAAGACATCTTTGATCTTTAGGAAATGAATTTAGAACTCAATAGACTAAAAAAATTAACCTAACTTGAGCATATAAAATCTACCCATTAAAAATTTCAAGTAATAACAAAAATATTCAAGATTAAAGCTTAAACACAAATTTTGAAAAAAAAAAACCCTAAAAACGAACCAAAGTAAGAAAATAAACATAAAATTAAATTGATGATATTTACAAATAATACACATACAATTTAATCTTAGATACTCCTACATCATAGTACTATCTCATAATTCTAACTCATTATATTTGTATTTTTTTTTTTGAAAAGAATATATTAATAAAATAAATATGTACACACCATTATAAAACAAAAATTATTTAGAAAATCAAACTACATATCAATATCATAATAAAACATAATTGTAAAAAAAAACCAAAACTACAAGGGTATAAATAACCAAATACTACCAGGTTTCAAATAAACTAGTGTACATAAACAACACCTATGATCTATATTCACATCTTTACACTTGTTATCATAACTTCTTTTATGACAAATTTAGTTACTAAGTGATCTTTATATTCACATCTTTGCACTTTTTTGCGAAGTGATTTCTGAATTCAATTGTTTGCAAATTTTTCGATGCAAAAAATCCACACACAATCGAATCCAGAAATCACTTAAAAAAATATTATATATTGTGGAAACTTGATATCATTAATCCTTACACTTATTGCCATATAATTTAGAGCACTAAAATTTAAGAATAAGAAAGCTCATTTTCTCTCTTTAAAAAAGTTGAAATATTATAAATCCCATGTGGCCCATATGTCTTAGGTACAATAAAGGCATAATGATTCAAAGGATCTTTATATTTTTCCCCAAAAGCTATAAATTTGAGGGATTAGATGATAGCCATTAGACCCTTCCATGGTTGTTGTAGTGGATCTTTTACAAAATAGACAAATATTTTAAAATATAGAATATCCTTAAAAGAAAAAGAAAGAAATTTTAAAAAATTCATTCTTCTTAAATTCTTTTTGCTGAATTTAAGATCAATAATAGGAGGTGGTTGTGAAGCTACAAAACTTTTAAGACTTTATTAATTATGAAAGAGATTTCTTTTATTTTAATATGCTTTTCTTTATTTTATCCTATTTTTTCATAGGAACATCCAAAGTCGAAGCCTACCATTAGTTGGAAACTTAATGACAAATATCATGGGTGGCTTTCTCATACTTTCCAAAATTTTGAAAAGAAATAAAATGCTATTTAATTCCTATTTATATCAATTTAAGGTGATTAAAAGTTAAGTGGGTATTAATTAATTGATAAAGATAGATGCATATGATTTAGGATATATGGAGGTTAGATAGTAAATGATAAATGAATATGTATTTGTTTTTAAATAGTAGAGATGAATTAAAATTATTAAATTTTAGATGTAATTTATTGATGTTGAATTACAAAATTGTTATTTTGTGATCTAAAATCATGTGTTGATATCAAGTTTAGTTTAAAGATATTTGGATAGATAAAAAAATAGATTTCGTTTCAATATGGGATACAATTGTAGTGCAATGTTGATATAACTCAATTATTCAAGGATTCTTTGTTTTGTTTTGTTTTGTTATGCAAATTTCATTAAGATCAAGATATGATCTTTGCTAAGGTTTCATGGTTTTGGGACAGCCATGCATTATTGGTTAATTATTGGTTTATGGATTTTAATCCAACAACATAGACTTTTTATATCTTGTCAATTTGGGTTAATTTGTTATATCTTCCTCTTCAATCCTAGGAAAATCAATGTTGTATTACAGATTTCTTTGTAATCAAGATACTATCTTGGTTAAGGATCGAGGACTTTGGGAAAACCATGCATGGTTGATTGACTATTATTTTTTGGATTTTAATTTGGAACAACATAGACTTTTTCTATCGTGTTAATTTGGGTTGATTTTCTATATCTTTCTCTTTAGTTCTAAGACAATCAATATTTTTAAGGTATAGGTAATGCATTGGATAGATTTATAGTGATCAACCTAGCTACTAATAATCTAATCCATTATACAACACAAACCCAATTAGAGATGGATATTTCAAATGGGCTACCAAATCAATTTTGGTTGAGGATAAGTTATAGAAAAAATGTTAGATTATGAAAAAAACCTATTTGATGTTATAACTTTTTTAGTGGGTCATATTATTGTAAACTATCAAGCTAACAATCACACTTTTCCTAAAAAAAATACCTTGTGGAAAGTAGTGTTTTTGTCCCATTTAACTATTAAGCATTTGGAACCTGAATCTTGTAATATGTTAGACATTATTCCCCTTTTCCATATCCCAGGAATATTTTGGATAGTTGTCCCTAAAAAAATTAAAATCTCAAGAGGCTTTGGTTTCTCCATGATCTCCTCAAAAAAGATACAATGGTCAGAAAGAAATCAATACAAGAAGATGCCTTCTAGGATGTTGATGAAAAGGAAAGAAAAAGATATCAACTTTTTGTATAAAAATATTTTGGATTGTAATCACAACAATCATTAGTCTATAATTTCTCCTACAAGTGACTATAGAAAAGCCCCTTTCAAAATTTTCTTCTTTAAAAATAATCTCTAGTTAATATGCCTTATACTAAATATTTGGCAAGAGGCTCAAAATATGTAGATCCAAGCATCCTAATTTCGCAACCTCTTAAAATGGGAAAGACTTATTGGCCCTTGGAATTGAATCGTGTTGAGTAATGAGCTATTAGAGAATCTATTTTTGATCAAATTAATTAGTCACTTTCTTCTTCCATAACATCATAGAATATGAGATTAATAATGATAATATAAGTTATACACAAGTAAAAACTAAGAAAGCATCCCACAAGAAATAATATTTATGGTTTACGGTTCTTAAATCACACACAAAATGGTATAGTTTTTTTTTTATTTCTACCACACAATAGTGTGGTTTGTCATAATAGGAGTTTAGAACTTTCGTTGAATATATTTTATTTTATGTTGTGGATTGGGGTCACCTAATAGACCCTCGTACATATATACATGCATATGTATATAGTCTATATGTATAAATATATATGCATACATGCATACATACATATACATAATGTACTAAAAAATATTAAAAAATAGAAACAATCCAATGAGTAGCATTTGATAACAATTTGAAATATAGTCACTAACATAAATATTTTTATAATGCGAATAATCTCAAAATAAGTGCCAAAAATTAAATGTTGATGGTGTCATGAAGCCATGAACATGAGGTGCGATGTCAATATGTCATTAATCCAATTAGTATAATCATCAAGGGATGTGTAAGACCTATCAATATACTATTTTAACCATGATCCAATCATAAAAAAATGGTGTAGGAATTTCAATAATTCATTGTAACCAAACAAGATAGGTGTAGCACATTCCTTGGGGCATTATAACCATGAATATATAATGTATAACCAATGGAAATTCATTACAAACATAATCACATGAAATAACCTTATTTATATAATATGTACCCTTCCAATTGGTTGCATATAAGGGGGTAAGAAATTGGAGGAGAGGAGAAAAAAAAATATCGACATGTTATCAAGATTATGCATGTTATTCACCTTTTAAATAGTGTAAAAAAAATCCAAAAAATCCAAAGTGTGTCACTTAAAAAGTTACGTTTTAAAAAAAAAAAACATCATGTTGTCATTAACTAAATAAGATTTGAGGTTTTGGAGTTATCTTGGAGGGGAATTATATGAATGATCTTAGTGGATAAAGCATGCTAAAAAGGATAGCCAAGAGCATCAATAGCTAAAACATACAATACTAGGGCAAGGGGGCAACCTTGATGAATGGATTTTGTAAAGGAAAATGAGGGAAGATGGATCAATTAACAATGAATTTGGCATTATCATCCATGAGCATCCTAATGTGATTGTATATCATGGGCTCAAGTTCAAACTATTTTAGCATATTAAGGATAAAAGGCCAATATGTATGATCATAATTTTTATCAAAGTCAAGCTTGATGATTAAGGCATCTTAGGTAATTTTTTGGTCCCATTTTGTAGTTCCCTAGGCTAGGAGGAAGTTATCTAAAACAAATCTACCACCTAGGAAGCTAGTCTACTCTAGTCTAGCAATCCCTTGGGTGATATACTTTATTCTTCATGCCAAGGTTTTTTTAATTATCTTTTAGGAGTTGTTGAGTATAATAATAGGCCTTCAACCATTCACAGTTTCTTCATCTTACCCTTGATTAATAATTGTTCCTAAATATTCCATTTCAAAGAATTCAAGATAAACATGGTATAATTCCTCATGAATGTGAGGCCAAAGAGCTTTGTAAAATTTTGTGTGGAGACTATCAATACATGGGCTCTTCTCCAAAGCCATAGAATACAGAGCTTCATTCATTTCCTCCATGAAAAGAAGGAAAATAAGAAAATAGTTATCTTCAAGGTCAATTTTATAAATAATGTAGGTGGAAAGCAAGCTTAATGGTATAAATCTAATCTTTTTTATGTTTGTGCTATAAAAATTAAAATAATAATTTAGTTTCTTTATTTCCATCTTTTATCTATTGAAGATGAAAATAAAATTGGGCTTCTTTTCCTTTGTATACATCTAATTTCTACAAGAAAATTTCAAAATGGACTATTGATTGTTGGATAGCAACGTTAGAAGGGTTAGAGGTAAGAAGAGACCTCCTATATTCCAGTCCTTTTAATAAATTTTAATTCTATAGTGTTTGGACGTAGTTTTCTAACCATGTTCATCAAGAAACAATGCATGATGGATAATAGTTCTTTCCCACTATCCAATCCCTCAATCTTGTTGGGTTGTAGGTTCAAATTTCCATGTAAAAAGGAGCCCATCAACACACTTTTGGTACTTCAAGTGAGATATATTCAACTTAAATAGAAGTTCAATGGGGAAAGTGGTGGATTTAAAGAGGTAAAGAGTGGTAAAGGTGGGGAGTGGGTTAGAGAGAATAACTAAAAGGTCCAAGCGAACAAGATGAACAATGAGAGAGGGAACAATATGAAAATTGGGGGAAATGTAGAATAAATCCAAATAAATCATCTACCTTAAGAATCTTTCTTGATAATTTTTTCAAGTGAACCCATGTTATTTTTGTAGGTTGATTTTTCCCAAATGGGGTTTGTAGGCACCTAGAGAGTTTTGAGCCAAAGTCTAAGCTTCAAAATTAGCTTGGGGTAAATTGAAAGAATTATCCCAACTATGATCAATGAAATGTTCAACCATTTTGTAATCCCCTCCAAGGTCCCATTATGCCATGAGGAGGTGAAGGTATATCCATTAATAGAGAAAGTTTCTCTCCAAGAGGGATTTCGGGGCATAAATGAAATAGAATCCAAAGAACATAACTTGAAGAAGCATAGTAGCATAGATGTAGAAGTTGTTAGGATTAGACCCATAAGTCAATATTATTAGCGAGCAAAGGAGCAAGGCCTAAAATAGAACCACCCACTATGTTAGTGTGGTTAATGTGTAAGAAAAGAGCCTCTCTCTAGATGGAAACAAGGGTGGCCTCTAGATGAACATCACTAGCTTTCACTTCTTGTAGCATAATGACAAAAAACTAATTATTTTGGATAAAAAAATGGCATGAATCTTTTGAGGAATGTCAATATTTTAAAATTCTAAGATTGGATGTGGCACTTCATAGAGATGGGTCAAGAGAAGTGTCCTCATCCATTTTTAGTGCTCTAATTTTACTCCCTTTAGGATAGGACTAAACATCCATGATTTTGTTTTAGTCTTTCCAAAGGGGATGAACAAGATTGGGATTGCAAGGGGGATGAATGGAGGTGAGGAAAAAACCAAGAAAGGAATAAAAATGCAAGTTGAGGGTTTCAAAACTTATTTATTTTCCTTTTAGGGGCTGTTACTTTAGACTCAAGCAACTCTTACTTTAGACTCAAGCACAACATCTTTGAAATTATGAGGGCTTGAGGTAGAGGTTAGGTGGTGGGAAATGGAACGAATGGGAGATGGGGGTGGATTGTAAGATTATGGGGGCCTATAATTTTTTAGGGAGTAGATTGGGGAGTCTCAAGTAGTCTTAAATTTTCTTCAGCAAAATTGGCAAAGCTAGAGTTAGAGATATTTGGAGTTGAGAAAAACTTTTTGGAAAGTTGATCTTAGAAAAGAACCCCTCCTTGATGACTAGATAAACATGCATTTGGTTTATTGAGATAACTGATTTTCTAGTCAAATTCACATGCATTTGGTTTGTTGATATAACTAATTTCCTAGTCAACTTCAAAGCATAGACTAATCAATTTGATGGTGTTTGGTAGCGACTAAGTTAAATTCATATCAACACAAATCCTAGGTTGAACTTGTAGCCTGGCCCATTTATTTGAGTTATATTTGCACCATAGGACTCTACACAATTTAGAGGTTATGTCTTACAAAAATAGAAAAAATATCAAGTTGAGGAATGGAAACTCAATCCACATCATGTATTTAGACTTGGAGATTCCTTTCGGGTGAAATTAAGGTCCCAAGCTTCTATGTAATATATTTGAATACATGTTATCCATGATCCATACCAAAGAATAGTCTTAGCATGATCCATGTTGAAAAATCTTTAGGACACATATCCTTTGCCTAGCCCCCTAAAAGCCTCATTATTTTAACCCTTTTATTGCTAGTTATTTTGGGATGATTTAAAAAATATTGCTCAAAGGGGGCTCCTTTTAGGAAAAAAAAAAAATTCTTTTTATTTGAATCACTTTGAGATAACATCTATAATTTCATTTGGGAGTTAAAAGGAGACTACCTTATTTTCATAGTTTTATGAATTGATAGAAAAGTTGGTATATTACAACATGGATAAGTTGTTTTGATGGGTTTCTAGACTAATTTTTATGGTAGATGCAACACAAAATTAGTCACGAAAAATTTTTATTAATGAGGGAGCATCCTAATGGATGTCTTTCTAAAGCATTGGCATCAACAAGGTTAGCTAGTAGTGAAGAAAGATGAGTTTCGGCTTGGTTTAGATCCTTTGTTTTAGTGTCTGGGATTCCACATTATATTTATTTTTCTCCATCCTAAGTACTTTGGGTTTTAAGCCACAATTATTTCTAGAATACCTTATCTACCTTGAAGCTTGGTGTTCATTGTAGGTCACAAAGAGAATTAGGGTTTTCATCCTATATTTTCTTTTTCTCTCTAAAGTATATTCTTTTAACCTTTTAATATCAATAGTTTAGCTCTTTTGAAAAAACAACCCCCTTAGAATGCATACCCAATGGTAAAAGGGGTAATGAGGCATTTTACTCCAAAAAGGTAGTCCCAAATAGAATTTATCTCTTTTACCAATGACATATATACCACTTTGTGAGTATGATTATGCACATATTATTGAAAATTGTAGAGGAACCACAAAAAAATAGATCAAATCATTATTGCACAAGAATACCAAAAACATGAAACATTTATTTATTTATGTGGGATTCTTCAATATGATATTTCATTACATTGCATTAGTATATAAAGTCATTGGTTTTACCATGCAAACTACTTATGAGAATAACTTCCCAAAAACTAACTATTAATTTATTTATTTACTAACATTCTAAGTTTATTTATTATACTAATCTATCAAGGGAACATAATCTACTGAGAGGGTGGTTGAATTAGTAGGTCAAATCAATAAATAAAACTCTTAACTTTGAAACATATATCTAAACATGAAACTTGAATAAACACTACTACTAATCAAGCAACAACCATGAGCACACATTCACACAAGAGAACACTATATATATGCGAAAACCCAAGATGGGAAAAAACATGGTGAGAATAGCTACTTGGATCTACTGTCCAAATCCAACCTCACAAAGTAGGAATATATTAAGGGAATTCACAATATGAAGTAGGCACCAACCTACTAGAGACACCAATCCCCAATAAAAACATCTAAGCACCAACTCAAAGAGTAGAACACCATTCCTACATGATTACAATGATATAAATCTTGTAGATCTCTAATGTTGATTACTCAACTTACAACTAGTTTGAACTAGATTCAGACACTCTACTACACTCTTTAAGATCTTCTAATAATGGCGCACACTGATTGAGATGCTTCACATCAAATAATACTTTCTCACACACTTGTATATTCACTCATCACCTTCTCTTTAATTACTCATTATACTTCACATTATACATCTACACAAATGTATGATGATTATATACAAGACACCACATTAACATTACTCCATGTCAGTTACGGATCCACAATCAACCAAGATGGCATAAGGTGACCTAGATTCAATTTACATGAAATGTGTAATAGGTCGGTCCTAAATTAAATTTGTTTCTACCAAAAGAGCATGAAATTGTGTGCTACCATAAGAACCTTGGACCTATCTTATGACCACATACTAACTTTGAATATCACGCGCTACTAGTCATTGTTGTCTAGTTCCCAAACACCAACTAGTTGATAAAGAAGCACAAAAAGCTTTATATCACTTCAAACTTTTAGCCTAATGCACCTCTATTTTGTAAACTCTAGACTATTATAAAACATGTGTCGACATACTCTCCATTCAAACTACAAAGCCAAACTCACCTTTACAAAGAAATACTAAACATAATTGTATTTCTAGAGAAATTTATTTGTCTTGAGAAACTGAACTAAGACTTTCTGGATCAAACTTCTGGACCACTTATGTCACCATAAACTGATGTAGTATGATACTACAAAAAAATCTCAACTTCTTTTATCAATATAGATAGAAATATATACTTCCACATCAACTCAAAATGATATGACAGTACAGTTACATTGAATTCTCACTAATCTCCTAAAAATTTTCCTTTGACATCAGTAAACACCTTTGACAACAAGAACTTTGACATCAATGACAACCTTTGTTTAATAATAAATACTAAACTATGATGTGATGTTTTAACATTTGTGTCTTATTATATCAATAAAAATAAAGGATGAAACATTTTAAGGACTAAACACAACTCTTCTGGAGACTTTGATGAAGCACCTCCACCAATTCTCTTCACTCATCTAAGAAATACCAAATTGGATCCATCAATGGATCTCCTAACTTTCAAGCCTATAAAACCTTTGTATAACATTAGAGAACATAATTTAATATCCCCATCCTCCATGCACAATGAGAGAAAAAAATTTACTATGGAAGTCCACATCTCCTTCAAGTGTGTCAAAATCCCTCCTCTAGTATTGTAAAATGAGAATAGCTCTCCTCTAAGAGTCCACATCTCCTTTGAGTGTGTCAATATCTCTCCTCCAATGCTAAGGGAACTAATCCCTCTTTTTTTGTACACAATAACCTCAACCAATGTAGATAAATTAATTACACTCACAAGTCCTACCATGAAATGTGAAGCCCCCTTGATCCATGAAGGGACACAAATTTGAAGTGGTTTTTCTCATGTAATGAATCATCTATGAGTGAGAAGCTAGCTTGAGATGATAAATTCCTCCTACCTCCAATACCTCCAACCTCCAATAAAGTTTTTTTAATCTTTACCATCCATAGGTAGCACTATACTCTTTGAAAGCTGAATCAAGACAAATAATAAGTGTGGCCATGACCAAATAATAAAATTGAAAAAAAATTATCTATACAACCAAAAATAAATCATTCCAATACTATCCTTATTTCTAAACATTC
The DNA here is from genome assembly GCA_007258455.2 of Sequoia sempervirens. Classification (NCBI taxonomy): domain Eukaryota; kingdom Viridiplantae; phylum Streptophyta; class Pinopsida; order Cupressales; family Cupressaceae; genus Sequoia; species Sequoia sempervirens. Next base: position 28,453 of record VDFB02351342.1, read on the forward strand.
TCATATCAACTCATTGCATACCAAAAATTGAATTACCGTGAATTATCATATGATTGAAATTATAAACAAAATGTATTCAAACCTCTACCCACATAATTAACTTTACACTTGGTGTCTCTTTTAATACCTTAAACAAATTTATTTGAATACTTAACCATAACACATATTTATCACCACTAACCTACCAATGTAAATCTCCAAACAACAAATCACTAATCAAACCAATCACACAGTCTCCAAAATGTGACATCAATCAACACAATGAAAATTAATATTTGCCTCTACCTCTTTTCACATTGCATAGTGATAGTGAAAAAAATTTCCTTTACAATATCAAATATAAAATGACTATGATGCCTAAGGACACATCAATTCACAAAAGTTGGAGAGATTACCATTGTATTGGTAATCTTCCTCTAAATTTTAGTTGAGGTACAACTCCCTCTTCTGATATAATTTTGTATTTTTCAAATATATAAAATTAGGGTATGCTTTTAACCAGAAAGCAAAAAAGGAAAACTAACACTTTCTCATAGCCATGATGCAAGCACAAAGGGAAATGCTTGAAATTAAATTATTGCTAAAATAAATTGGTCTGGAAAATGACCAGTATCATGACTCACAAATCATATTACTAACATTTGTTGACTCGACTCGGTATAATTTCAACCATTTATTGCAAATAGAATGAACTAAATGGCATTGAACAACACATTCTCAAAGGAAAGGAATATAAAAATTCTTGTCAAAGCTCACAAACTTTCTCACAAACATTAACATCTAATTCATAATTACTACACATAGACAATAATATTCATAGAAAATGAATTAAATCTACAAAACCCGATCCTTATTAAGATCAATTCTCACTCATGCATCACAATACAAGGGGGGTCAAAATGTTGAACCCTTGCAACATCTTACAATTACATATTTAAACTTTGACATTTGTAATGGTTAGGATTTCTTGAAATTATTTCTTAGATGCTAATCGTTTCCTAGCCAAATAAAGGTTGGCCAGAAACCAACTAACCTTTTCAGATTATGAAAATTCCTTTATTAATTTTTTTTTAGGGATGGTTATGATTACATCCCATTTTTTTATTGATATGACAGGAGGATGAACTGTTGCTTACTGTGAGTAGACCATGTCGCCTTCTCTCATGCAAAATGTATGCCACCATAACTTCCTAGTGACTGTTGATATGCCACCTAAGATCATTTCATGCAACTTTTTAAATGTTGAGGACTACTTGGATCCAACTCACTAGATCTCCATTACATCGCCTTGATTGAATTAATTAAGATTAAAACAATGTGTATGTACTTCAGCATTAATTGTTTCAAATAAGCTTCACCAATTTTCCTCTATCACTCTATAAATCTTCTTCACCACTTATTCATTCTACACAATGTTGATAACTTCTTCAAGCATGTCAAGCTCATTGAATGAAGTACTCATGGAGAGTGACTTCCTAGTCATGGAAGGTGTTGAATGCAGTATTGTTCGCAGGTTGGTGTTGGATCAACTGAGGGAGGTCTTCCTCATCTACATAGTGATGTGGAAGAAGAATTCATCCAGAAGATTATTTGTGAGCACTTCATGTCGCAAGTGCATGTTCACAACTCAAATCTTCTTGAGCACTTTTTGTACAGTATTTTGCACACTTCTGGTCTTTTCAGATGTAGGCTACTAAGCGTCTGGTTCTTCCATGGTATTTGCAATGTGTTGAAGATGCCCTAAGAGGGCTTTCTATTCATTTATGTGTGGGTATGATTGGTGATGCAATTTTCATCACTTGTGTGCTGCATAATGAGAGGGTTGCTCAAGTTGTTACCCTATTGTGTGCTAGCCTTAAAATCAACAATATGGCTCAAACATTCACCCACTACATCGAATACAAATTTTTTTTCTCTCTTGTGCAGATTGAGCAAATGCAAGAGGTGATTGAGGCTATCATAGTCCTCATGTTCATCCTCTATGTTTGAAAACCCCTGCTATGAAATCACCCTCTTTTTGGCAATGTAATATGAAGTTTTTATCGATATATATATATATATATCTTTTTAGCTTTCTGAATCACTTTGTGTTATGGAGATCTTTGTCTACTTTGCATTTACTATTTGCAACTTTTTATTTTATGCTCATGTGGAATGAATGGAACGCTACATTTTCTTGTAAACAATCCTTTCTCTTTTACAAATTCATCCTCAATAATGAAATAATTTTCGGTCTCAAATATACTGGTTAAATATTTATGGGTAAGTTCTGAAGAAGTTTCAGAGTCTGCCATAGTTGTAGAAACCTACCTTTATGCTGCCATATAGGAATAACTTAAAATTTCAAATTTTCCTGTTAGTCTTTTATATAAAGCACTTAGAGAATAATTACAACTTATCTTAAAACCTTGATGATAATAAAGAAGTTTTGAGAACCCTATCAGAGCCGACAAAGGTTTCAAAACTTTACAAAGTTCCACCAAACCTTTAGTTGCTTCGATCCTTTCTCATGTGATTATTTTCTTTGATTACAAAGTGCCTTACAATTTTTTGTGTCCCCAAACTAACCCATGAAGTTCCAAAGTGAAGCTCGTCAAGGAGCATGTAGGTTCAAAACCGAGTTGAGGATCAACATAGGTTTGAAAACTTCATCAAAGACCAACAAGCATAACCCTTTAATTTTTCAAAGTGTTTTGAAGGATATTTATAAGGGATAGGCTAAAAAAGACGGCAACAGACAGGAAAACAAAAAAAACTTCATCAACACCAGTAAATGCAAGCCATTCCAGAGTATAGTCAATCATACAAACATTCACTAATCATTAAATCCATTTTCATTAAATCAATCATTCAAATTCACAAATCATATACAAATATAATTCTAAACCTACATTATATCATAAACCCACTTATTTATCTCTCATTTCAATCAATTTCAATTAATTTCAATATGCATTTCTCCACTTCGGTCTTTTTTATCCCACATCTCTCCCAACTTGAATTCACCCTATGAATTCATCTATAAATCCCTCTTCTTCTCACCAAAAATCATACACATTTTGATTGTGAAACTCCAATTTCATAATTCTCAAATCCATTCCACATAGCCTTTTATGCATCTGAGAGCAAAGACAAAATATTGTAGATAGGATGACAATGGAGTTATCTTTCCTTTTGAATGCATTTGCTTTGATTTCTTAGAATTAGTATTTCATTTTTCTGCATTTTGTTTTCATTTTGAAAAAGCTCTATTGGAATGATATTGAATTCAAGGTTTTCATTTTCAGCATCATACACTCAACAACACTCAAAACAAGATAAAAAAACAAATTAAGCAGCCATCATTCAAACACCTTTCCTAACACCCAACAAATACCACGTCAATCTTTTGCTTCAAACAACTTGTGAAATACTAATAATTTATTCAAAACATTTTAAAGTTTGATTCTAATCTTCCTTTTCTTTTTTAAACATTTTAAATTTTAAATTTTATTAAGAAATGAAAAAGATATCACAGTTTTATTGTGATTGTGCTAGATTGATGTAAAAACATCATTTTAAAAACAAAACAATATACTAGCATACTACATTTCTTTGCTAGCAACTTCTTCATTGCTTCTTCATATTCCAAGTATCATGAATGTTTTGATACCATATTGAAAATGGTAGAGCAACCACACAAAAAAATTAAATGAAACCATTGTGCACAAAAAGACTAGAAACATAAAATATTATTTAATTTTTTGGGATTCTTCAATATGATTTCATTACATTGCAAACGAGAATGAGAATGCCTTTTCAAAAGCTAACTGTTTATTTATTTATTTACTAAGATTCTAATTTATCTATTATACTAATCTATACTAAACTAGTTGTAACATTCCAACACATATGTACCACTTTGTGAGTATGATTATTATCCATGCACATAAGAGAAATGTGGGGTATGGACTTTCCACGTTAAATTGAAGATGCAACTTTTAGGGTACAAGTAAATTTTCTTGAACATTTATTAATAATAATTATCAATAAAAAAAAAATAATATAAACATATAATGTAATATTATTTTATTAATTATTAATGATAATTATCAAATTTTAATTTTGAAATGAATGATGAATTCTTAAAAAATAATATATTGTTAAATTTGTTTTAAAATATTAAATTTATTAAATTATTATTTCAAAATAATAATCCATGAAAATAAGTTTATATCAATTAAAAAATTAATAAATAATAATTGTTTTTAAAAATTTATTGGTATTATAAATAAAATAAAAGCTTTTAATAATCTCCACCAACCCAAATATATACAAAATCAAAAGTTGCAAAAAAAGCACTCCGCATTAACACATCCACAAAACGCGTAACTACCGATTTAACTTTCAAGGACTAGAATGACCAGACAATATATAAGGCGTAGATTCATTCCAGACAGTTTGGAATTCATGTACACCGTCCCGTACTGCAGTCGTGTGAGCTTCATTAGGAAAATTCATATTTTTTTCCACTTGTCATAACCGTTGTACGTCAAATTTTACACTACTTAGTTGACCGTATTTAGTACGGTATTTCACTAATTAAGTCATCATTTATTACAGCCGTGCGATGCAATTGTTTACCTTAAGAGTAACGGACATAATAATAATGATAAAAATAAGTAGGAGTTGTGGATCCAATGAGCTTTTAAGAAAAGTGAGTATAAGGCTCCTAAAATTTGGTAGGCATGCGACCTTCCATGTCCTTCCTAGGGAACTTAAATTGATTGGTCCCCAAGTAAAGCTTCCTCACGTAAGGACTCAACCTCTCTTCCTCCTAAATATCTAGATAATTTGATTCTTGGTTATTTTGTGGGAAAGATTTAATTGGAGAAAATATTTGGGTCAATACTAGATGGGTCCCTTGTAGGGTATGTCTTGACGTCATGCAAAACTTCATTAGGGATTTTTAAAATTTTCTTTTTGAAGAAATCAATCACGTCGATGTCATTCTCAAGCATAGGCTCAAAGGCTTACTTCCTCTTGTCAAAGGAGGTTCTACCCCTCCTACTAACAGAGGAACTACAAGTAGAGTTGTACGTTCAAACCTTAGCCCCAATATCAAACCTTTGGACAAGGTGAAGGATAGCAGTGTGTGCCTTAGTAGGCACAAGTTTTAGGGGATTCCCTTAAGGAGGTGGCAAAGCTACAAAACAAACACTCTCTTGTCGCAACCAATATTCTTTCTTCTCAAGAGAGTAATTTCACCAGAATTTCATCCTCTTGCGAGGCTTCTTCCAAATGCTCTTGTAGCCCACTTTGGATTCAAATGATGGTAAGTATGTTCAAGAGAAGCATAAGCCTTAACAACTTGGTAATTTCATGGAAGACAAGTTGCATAAGTTTTTCAAAATAGTTATGATGTTTTGCAAGGGTTAAACTCTAAGAACATGTCCTTAGACCACCATGGTCAATGAGTTTTATCTCATGGAATGTATGGGGTGTAATATAACCTAGTCATAAGTACATGTTCATGATATTCAACGCATATTTACAAACATTGAAATTCTTTGTTTGTAAGAGAACAATTTTTTTGTTTTGTGTTTTTTGTTTCCAATGGTGTCATTTGGCTAGAAAACCTTTTTTGACTAGCAATCATGACTCTAGATGTGGAGGATTGTTACCTTTATTTCTCCAAAGTGGTGACCACTTTTTTTGCTCATGGATGTGACCCATCCAAAATGAAGGAGAAAAGTTCAAGGTATGAAATTTTCACAATAACACGCTTTTTCCACTTTGATTGCATGCAAACTAATATGGTGATGCATGTCAAAGTAAAATCAAGTTGTCAACATCAAAGTAAATATATAAACATTGTAAAAAGGATATAGATGAGGATATGGGTGCCACTTTGGTACATATTCCCTTGTAATGAGTGCTCCATCTTGGAAACTTATGAAAATCTAAAAGTTCAACAAATAAATGTTATATATAGGAACTTAAAACAATTGTAAGTTGTATACAATCAAAAGAAGGGGAAAGGGAGAGAATATTTTATTTTCAATTTAAACTAGGGTATACTTAGGGAAAAATAAGTAAATATGTATACTTTGAGTAGAAAATGTAGTGTAGTACCATCTAAAATGATCTTGGTCATAGGGTAGTCATTGCAACCATACTCAAGAAAGGAACATTAGTGAACTTCTATGCCCAATCCAATTTCTTCATGCAACAAATGCATGAAACTTGGAGGAGATTAGAAGATATATGAAAAAATGATGTAAAACTTGGAAATCCCAATAATTATATGAGAATGTAAGGATACCATCATGTGACAACATAACAAGAGATTAAGATTTACTTATAAAAGCACATATAATGATAGGAAGAAAGGTGCACCTAACATTACCCCTAAGTAAGGACACAAATGAAAGTAGCCATGAATGCTAGATAAGACTTTTGTAAGCACAAAAAAATGTGAGATATCGTCATGATTAGTGCTAGGGAAAAATTATAGTCATCATAAAATATTTTAGCATGAAATGTAATTTTTTTTAGCAAAGACATGAGCAAGTAGGGTTGACATAAAAGTACAATATGTGAGATTGATACTAATGAAACATCTTTTAATCACCATAAGAAAATATCTTACTACTAAAACACATGTGATAAAAATGTAAATAATAATAGATAGAATCATATGGATAACAATGTAAATGTATCATAGTAGAAGTGTGGACCATGCCATAAAGGATATGCCCCAAGTGTAAGGAATAATGAGGTAATGTAATGTGTACATAAATGAATATGTCAAGTGTGATCTCCATATCTCAACCAATAGTATTGGAAGGATAATATTCGATCATACATCATCGTTATCTTCCTTGTTACCACACATGAGTAGATGGTCTTCATCATGATATGAAAGAGTACTCTTAGTAAATATGTTTGAGAGAGGCACAATCAATATATTTATTTTATTTAGCTCATGTTCTTGTGTTTGCAAAGGGGGATACATATATGTAGTTTATGTTTGTGTATTACCAAAATTTTCCTTGGACCCATATTATGGAAAGAGTTGTAGAAGATGAAGCATTAAGATGCATAAATCTTAATTTATTATCTTCTTTTGGTACCTCAACATGTGGTATTTGATGATCATTATTAGGTGATTCCTTAAAATTTAATGTTATAAGAGTATTCCATTATGATCATGATCCTTATTATTCTCAAATTGTATTGAACTCATGTGCCAAAAAGAGTCTTAGATAGAATTCATATGTATGCAATGATATGCACAAAGATACTTAACCTTATAGGGTGAAATCCTAGACATATCCATTGGTTTAAGAAGAGAAAACATGAAAATATCATGTTTTGATTGTTGTTCTAGTAAGATCCTCCAATCCATTGAACTATCTTGATGTATTTGGATTGATGTGTCCATTATAATCCTCACTATTAGAAAAAAATAGACACATCCTTATTGACCCCATTTTAAATTTTTTTGATTGGTGTCACCTCATGAGAATGGGGATAAATGATAGAAATATGATGAGATAGATAAGGATTTTATAATAAAGCATGCTCTCTTTTGTACACAATAGTGCATAAATATGAAAAGGAAGGGTAAGGCTTGTATGATAATTTTATTTCAATATGCGTTTGTAAATAATTGATAAATAAACCTTTAACCCCATCTTATTTTAATGTTCAAAACTCATATTAGTAATCAAAACTTGAAATCTTAACATATAATCATGAACTAGTTCATATTTTCTTTCTTGCATTGCATAATTTTAGAAACACTTGTCTTAGATTCAATGTCATAATGAGAATGTTCAATATAATAATAGAATGTGGCAATAAATAATCATGTGAATGCTTGATCATTCAAGCTTGTTGGAAATAATCTAGCAGATAATTTGTTCCTATGAAAATAAGTAGCATGAAGTTTACAAGGATTATAATTCTATTAATGGATTAGATCTACCATTATACTTATAAAATATGGTTCTAGAAATCTACTTGGTGAGGGAAAGGTTGAAATACCATATGTTGAAGGATTATGTAATAGTCCATTACTACAATCTATTTTTAAATATTTTCTCATAATCATAAATATACCATCTAGATTTTCCAACATACTCATGATGGAGTAACAATAATGTGAAATGTCATGTTGAACATGTCCAATAGCTTGATGTGTAGATAAATCACTAGTACTAGTAGGGGGGATTTAAGAGATAAACCACTAGATAGTTGCACACAATCTAAATAAATAATCTAAGAGATCTTTACATAGTTCTCTTACTCAATAAATGTATACTCCATGTGTTTTCTCAATATGATATGTAAGAGAAGGTACTCAACAATTAAACAAATATATATCATATAAAGGCATTAAAGGATTTGAAGGAGAACCCATTGTTATAAAAAAGACATATAACATCATGATGTGCATGGACATATCTATGGGACTCCCAAGGAAAGGACACCAAAATGTGAGGAACTAGAACTATGTGTAACATTTTTATAAGAGACCTAAGAATTATCATTGGAAAATAAAGAAATGTCACATGATATTCACTTAATATATCATCAATATAGCATGAACAACATAAATGACGAGAAAGAATACCAATATTTTATGAAGGTAAAACATGTGTATTAGAGAAAGAGAGGCACATGTAGGAAAACCAAGAGAGGTAAACAAAAAGTTTTTTGAGATGTACAAAATATATGCTTACTAGAAAATATCACCACATGAAGGAATATCCCTAGATGTATTATGGGAGATGAGATGTACACAATATATGCTTACTAGGAAACATCACCATATGAAAGAATATACCTAGATGTATTATGGGAGATTAGGACTAAAGTATCATCATCTTTCATCTCACAAGATGTAGAATCATGATGAGTCATGGAGATAAATGAAGTAAAATCCTCTAATATAGATAGGAAGGCTTTCATAAGTCTATAAAGGATGGAACATTTCTCAAATACTCTATAATCTTATGCATGAAACATATAAGATCATTTATGTCATAAAATAAGGAAAAATAATTAAGGATAAAAGGATGAAAATCAAGAAAGCGTGAAAGTAGCTCATAATCCATGATGTATGCATGAAGGAAATCCCAAAATAAAAATCCGTAAGGATCCATGAAAATGATATAACAATGAAACTCAATCAATCAAAAGATGGGATGGCGGTGATGGGATATATATAAAATAATGAAAGCCTAAGACTCTAATAAAATCAAGAATAAAGTATAGTAATAAAAATATCAAATCTAAAAATTATAGACATAACGAAAGCAACAACCTTAAGGTAAAACTCTAGAGGGTTTGGAGTGTTGGGTTCATTTAAATTTGAGGAAATAAAATTTATCTTTGTATAAAAAATTAGGTGTAAGGAATACAACAAGAAATAAAATTGAATTAATCTGATTTCAAGTTTCGATAGATCATATCATAGAAATTAAAAAATAAAGGTGCAAGTTGATTTTAGAAATCACTTATTCTTAAAGTGATTCAAAATCACTTATTATTAGATGTGTAGGAAACAAAATTTAAAAAAAAGAAAACAAATTAAATTATTCTTAAATTTAACTAGATCAAATTCACAAATTATAAAAATGATCTAGATCATATTTACAAATCATTAATTTGAATCTTACACACAAATCTAAATTTATAGCTACCAATATTATATGCATATAATTATGTAGAAAAATTCCATGCCTATAACTCTAAATAGAATATAAAAAATATATCTCACTACTTTATTTTATCATCTTAACTTATAAATTATAATTTATATATAAGTGAACTTTCCTTTCAATATAACCCAAAAATTATTTGAACCTCATCTAGTATATTATAAGCTATATATGGTGTCACTTCCCTGGGTTAAAAATGAGATTTTAAAATGATACAATTATCTCTTAGGAAAAATGTGGATATGCCAACAAATTAAACAAATAAAAAGAATGCACATTTAGTAAAAAACTACCCAAACTAGTGTGTGGAGCAGAGATTTAAAACAAAAAAAAATTAGATAAATATCATTGGATACCACAGGAGAATTTTGAGCTTACAAGCATAGGGACAAAAATATTATTCTATGTGTAGAAGCTATCATAGGATCCCACTGCACGAGGGTTTTGTATTTATCCCTGCAACCTTGACAAAAAAGTACTCCTTTGTTACCAACCATTGGATCCTATCCACCACTAGTAAATTTCTCTATCCTAGAATACTGTTTTCAATATAATTTAAAAAAAAAAAAAACACTATTTTCAATGCTAAATTTACACTCTTGGAAGGTGCAAATCTACCTGCTAATTTGTCCCATTTTTAGCTTACACATGACAAATGCAAGTTGACTTCCATTTGGTGTACATATAAATCTAGCAAGTAGACATAGTTTTACTTAAAGACAAAAGTAATGTAACTAATTGATAGTACTAAAGTGGGTTATTTAATTGATACAAATTTAATGTAACTAATGACAAATTTATATAATTATTTAACCATCTTAATAGGAATCTTTATAAATTTTATTTGAATTAACTTTATCTTGCACGTCCAGGACATTCTTTGTCTAGGTATTACTTTAAATTGACACACATCTCCTACTTGGTATTCATGCATTTAATTTGGTTCATTGGAATTTGGGATGAATACTTAAATGTATCAAATCATGTTAACGTGTGCCTCATAGAACACACAAATTGGGGGGAGTCAATGATTGATTTAATTTTGTTTAGGGATCAAAACCCAAAGTCAAAATCTACCTTAGGATCTATCGTTATAGGGATGTGGAGGGTATCCCTATATCATATCCCAATTTTTACATACTCTTTAAGGGTGAAATTTACATGTTCATATCAATTCTTTTTTTATTTAGAAAAAAATGTTTTGATATAAATGATAAATAGTTCACTGTACTGGTAGTGGAGTTGACTCTGAGGCCTATATTCCCCTGATGTGAGTGGCGTGCAGACGGTTGCTCTTATCCTTAAAGGACTAGTCTTGCCTAGCTTGCCCCTTCTCGAACCCCAACTTGGCACAAAAATAAGCCCAAGGTAAGGCGGGTTGGACACTAGGTTGGGTCATAGGGATACCTTTGAGTTAACAAATAAATAAATAAATGCATTGATAGATAATATAATTGTGTGAATTTGAGATTTTTTTTTATTGTATTTCTTGATCTATTTATTACACATTTTTATGCGCTTATCACTTTATCTTCATCCATGTGTTTGCATGTCTTCATGTGTTCACCTTATCTACTTGTTTATTATACTTATGTGCATGCACATTTCTAGACATACATTATCCACTTTGATTTAACACCTTTCATGTTCTAAGAAGTCCTTACAATTGTTAACTTAATTCGTCTCAATTTTAAAATTTAAATTTGACTAGCTCCTACCTATACCTTTCCCACCTAATATCCACTAAACACAAATTTACATGATGTGTTGTTATCCTTTTGTTTTAAAGACATTCAATGCATTCATTTTACATCATTAGAGAATCAAGAACTATATCTTATCCCAATTTTCGCATAACCTTTAAGGGTGAAATTTACATGTTCATATTAAGTTATATTTATTTCAAAGAAAATGTTTTGATATGTAAAATATATAGATAAATAATATAATTTATGTAAATTTGAGTTTCTTATTGTATATTATTGATCTATTTATTACATATATTTATATGCATTTATCATGTATTTTCATCTATATGTTTGCATGTCTTCATACGTTCACCTTATCTACTTGTTTAGTACACTTATGTAAATATATATTCTAGAAATATGTTATCCACTTCAATTTAACACCTATCATGTTCTAAGAAATTCTTGCAATCATTGACTTATCCTTCTCAATTTTAAAATTTAAATTTGACCAACTCCTACCTATACCTATCCCACCTAAGATCCACTAAACACAAATTTGCATGATGTGTTGCTATGCCCTTATTTTGAAGGCATTTAATGCATTCATTTTACATCATTGGAGAATCAAGAAATCATTTGCATATCATTTGTATTGCACATGACGATTAAATCACTATAATAAATTTAAATCTACACAAACATTTTAGGAGCCTATGCATGATTGTAGATTGTTATTTTCACATCTGTACATACTTTTTGATAAGTTGAACTAGGAGAATGTGTCCTCTAATCATATAATAGATACTCTACCAAGGTATTCTTAAATACTATTAGACTTTAGGTATTATAAAAGGAAGATCAAGGTGAATTAAATAAATTGAAGAACTAAATTCTATAGGCTTCACAACACAAAATCACATGGACAAGATAAATATGTGGTTGTAGACTTGTCCCTAATGTCCAAATTCATCACTACTTGCAATAAACACAAAATTTTAATTCTTAGGCGAATATTTGATAGAGATTCCCTATTTTAGATCCTAAGACATCACAAATTCAAAAGCTTCATTTCGATAGTTCATTCTTTGGTCATAAAGCAAGTACCCTAATTTGTTGTATTTAATTTTCAAAAATAACTATTGTAATTTATCTAATTTATCAATCCTAACTATTATTAAGTAATCTAGCTTGATTTATGATAAAATTATATTTTTGTTATTAGCCCAAATTAATCTTAAGGAAGGTTTATTTTCCTTTACATTTGGGTGTTGCCACAATAGTGTGTCACTTTTGGGACAATGTTGATTTTTGCCTAAAATCATTTTTTAAGAAAAACTAATGATTTTACCCTTAAGAGGTTCCATCTAAAGGTTTTTAATTGAAGAGGGATAGATAAGACCCCCTTAGATCAAACCCCCTTGGATATAACCCCTTTAGTATTAAATCATACCCACAATGGAGTCTCCTTCACACCCATCAAAATGCTAGAGAAAAACACTTTTTTTGTACCTTTTGAGGGATAAAATAATGTCATTTAGAAATTATCTCTTGCAAGGCTATAGCCCTCAAAATGAGCTTTCCAACAAGTATAGTTTTGATATGTTTTCATTTTATCTTGTATTTAATTTTCAATTTTTACTGAACATAGGTTTTTCTTTGAACATCAAGCTCTTTGTTCTATAGAGGTGGAAAAATAGTAAACGATTGGAAAATAAAAATAAAAAAAATATCAATTCCCTAGGTATTGATGTCCTTATTTCATTAAAAAAATAAAAATTGAATTTTGATATATAAACAAGTTAGGTTGTATGACACACAGACATGTCCAAATTATAGTTATAGTGACTTCAAAAATTAATTAAAAAAAATTATGAAAAAATATCCTTTCCCTCGATATTGATGTTGAGGATCTATATTTTAAAAATTATAATTTTATCCTTTATAGAAAAAAAGTTATATTGTATGACACGAACATTACTTTCTGAAAATGATGTTTTATGTTTAAAACTAGTTATTAAAGGATATGTTGAAATATTCATGATTTATTTTCAATTTTTTAAAAAATATATATTTAGAATCTACACACAAATTTCCACAAATCTCTAGTTTACATCATCTTCAAATTCTTAATGGTTTAGCTATTATAGGTCTCAGAAGATGAAGATTCAGTTAAAAATATTGATGTAAATGTCCATCTTGGGCAAAAAGTGAAACACAATATTGTGATTTCACCCATTTTTGGTGAATTAGATTGACCCTACACAATCTACCTTTTATTCCAAAGTTTCCTTTGAAAAATATTAGTGTTTGTAAATATAATATCTCTAATTTATCATTTAGTTTTAGAAATTTTAGAGTTTTAATCTGTGTGATTATGAGGTTTAAATTATGATTTATCTTTTATCCCAACCCCCACTCTAGATTATTCTCTTATTATGGAATCTATTAGGGTTGGTTCCTTGGCTAATCTACATACATTTATATCGTATTTTGACACATTTATTTCATATCATGACACATCCATCCTTGATATACTTTTGAAATTTTATGTTATGGATGTGTGTTTCTTCTCTATGAAGGTATTATTGTAGGAGTTTATAGTGAACTCCTCAACAACCTAGGATCACCTGCAAGATAAAATAAATTCCACAAGAGAGAAATGACAGAAATATCATGCTAGGATTATGGATGCAAGATTGCCATATTAAATATTATTGTTGTTACAATGTACATATGATGCCTTCCTTATATAGGCAAGGTGTGATGATGTACAAACATTAAATGGCTGTGTCATAATTATATGACATGAGCCAACATTAAATGACCTAGGACACACACACAAAATAAAAGATAACTAGATAAGATATGATAAGATCTTATCTAGACAACTAAGACTTCTAGAAAAAATAACTAGGACGTAAGTGGACTTAACATGTAAATAAGACAGGTCTAGATAGGTAAAACACCTATTTACACTGACACCCCCCCCTTAAGTACAACTTAGGGAGTACTTATGTAAATGACACAAAGATGGGTCTTGACTACTAGGCCATGTTAAGTATCCATGTACAAATACAAATGCAATCTCTCACAAATGGAGAAAATGAGAAAAGTCAGTGGGACAAAACTCCTACCCAAAAGAGAGATAAAAAAATTCTCAATGATGCTCGAGAAGGAAAAAACCCATTCGAGGAAAAAGACCCCCCATAAGAGAGAAGAAGAGAGACCATGCAACCCCCACACCCCCCACCCCTCAATATGTAATATTCTACAAAAATGGTAATTACTTGAAGAAATATTTATCCCATCACTCTCATCCTAAAAAGAATTAGTAGTTAAAATAGACAACATAAGGAATTTCCAAGAATTTGAAATCATCAAGTAGGTAATAGAAAGTGCATCAATTTTGATTAATATTGAGTTCTCCAAGAGTTCCATTCTACATGTATATGGAGGAAAAGATATATTTATTGTAGTACTTACTCAGAATAGTGGGGTAAATAATTTTGAGGAACATCATATTTCTTTCTTCAATTGACCATAAATGAAATAGAATAAAAACACACCCTTATAAAGAATCAATTATATGCTCTAGTAAAGGTGGTTAAATTTTTTAAGCACATACCCTTTTCTAGCAAGGTGATTTCCATAATAATGCACTCAAGTTTTAGGAAATTCATCTAGATAGAGGATACATCAACTAAAAGAGAGCCTGCTAGATAATAAATATCATATAGCATGGCATATATTTTAGACCCACACAATTGGTTAGAGAAAGGATACTATGATAGCATCTAGCAAAGGGCATCTTCATTCCCAAGGAAGAAGAAGAGAGTGGCATGTATTAGGATATTGCATAATATGTGAAGAGAAACAAAAAATAGGATATATTGAAGATAGAATCTAGTATCAAGAAATAGGGAAATAGCCTAATATGTTGAGCCCCAAACTAAAAATATCTTGCAATATTCAAGCCACCTCTTATATATTGATTGAAGGTATTTGTTTCTAGATTTTTTTTGATGGAGTAATACTCAAATGCATCAAAAAAGACAAGGCCTAAGATACCATGAAATATTTTTATCAAGGGAAATCAATAAGAATTTATTCTACCCATACTATAGCTATAAAAATTATGCAAGCAGGATACTACTAGTTTTAAATATTTACATATGTACATAGGGGGGTGCACAACTATCAAAACTACTAGTTCTGCACTATAAATAAATAAAAGGAACTTCTAACTTTGAAACTAATATTTATAAACCAACTATTTTCTATGTGGGGATTAATTCATTGGCATAATCAATCCACTAACCTACACCAATCAAAATTCCATTTTCATAGTTATAAATTACTTCACAATTTGGATTGAAGCTAAGGCACTAAACAATGTAACAAAGGTAGTGGTTATTGATTTCATTGAAGATACAATGTAAAGTCTTGATTCTCTTGAAAGCATCATCACTAATCATTTTAAGGAATTCACAAAGATTGGAATGACCCAACTTTCTCATTAACATATATTTTACCTGATAGCATCTTCAAAATATTACTTCTAAGTTAATATATTAGTGGAGTCCACTAACAAAAACTTGATGAATATCATCAAGAGGATGGGAGAAAAATCCAAGTGAATTTGGAACACACCTAAAACAAGCTCTTTTGGATGTTAGAATAACTCCAAGGAGAATATGGGAGTGTCCCTTTACACTTTATTTTATGGAAAAGAGGTGTGACTTCTAATCTCCATAGAGTTATTAGTATTGAGTTTCATTTGAACTAAATACACAAAGACACAATCAAGCAATGTGAATTAGACTACTTACACTATTGTGACTAGAGCAATTAAGAATTTATAGTCAAAAAATGACTAGATATCAAGGCACCATGAAAATTTGGTTCAACAAATAGGTCATAGTTAAAGAATTTAAGGTGGGTTATATCATGCTCAAATCTAGAATGAGAATAAAGTAAAGCCAAGACACCATGAAAAAATATACTCTCTTTGGATAAGATAATACATTTTATGAAATAACTTGCACAATAATAATATAATCTGAGCTATGCATCAAATACTTGATAATAATATGCCACTTCAAGAGGGCGACCTCCTACTCCATTTCGAGGGGGATACCTCCAATAGTCAACAATAAGAACATAATACTTAATATGATGATAATAGCCTAACTATACCTCCTATATATACCACACTTATGTCTAGGATATCACCTAGGCTAACCTTGATAACCCTATATAAGCCTTAGGCTGACCTAAATAACTAAATAATAATATAATAATGATAATATGACTTAATTGAGAGTTAAGGTAGCTACAATCTAACTACTCATAACACTCTAAACACTATAAGGGTAGGGGCATAAAATTTACCCCCTCTTTGCAAAATCATTGTCCTCAATGTTAACTTTTTTTCCTTTTTCTTCATCTCTTTTTTTACTTTCACTTATTTTTCTACTATTGTTTCTTGTTCTTGCTTGTCATTTCTCTTGGTCATGTTCATTTTCTTTCTCTTTCTCTTTTTGTTGGTCTTGCTCTTTCTCTTGTTCTTTCTCTTGTTCTTTCTCTTGTTCTTTGTCTTTTTCTTACTCTTTTTCTTGTTCTACTTCTCAATGTTCTTTTTCTTTTTCTTCCTTTTTGTGGCTACTTTTTGTTATGAAGAAGTTCTAAAACGATAGTTTTGCAATAAATCACACAAATGAATTCAAAATACTCTAAAATTTTGTATGTAACTTACAAAGGCCTAGGTTGCACATTTTCAAAAAAAATAGTCCACCAATTAGGTGTTTTGTATCTTTGAGAGTGAATTTGTTGGAAACCATAATTTCATAATAAATCACTTAATTATGCTTGAATTACTCTAAAAATTGTATTGTATGATCCTCTCTCACTTCTTCAAAAACCCACTAAAAATTAGGAATAAATTTAGAAGTATTTGGAAGATATGAGCTTTCCAAATAATTTGGGTAAAAACCTTAATTTAGCAATAAATCACTCAATTCTACTCCAATTCCTCTAAAATCTGGATTGCAGATGCTTTAATATTCTCTTAAATAACTTACATGTACCTCCTATATATACCATACTTATGCCTAGAATATCACCTAGGCCAACCTAGATAACCCTATATAAGCCTTACGCCGACCTAAACAACTTAATATCAATATAATAATGATAATATGACAATTTAGAATTAAGGTAGCCACAAGCCCACTTCTAAGAAAATTCAATCTGCTAATATAAATCCAAAATCCATGACCCATGCCAACAACCTCTTTGATTATGTTAATAAGGGAGCTTTCTAATAACACATTGAAATCTATTTATAGTGATAAGCATATGCATTTGTTGAATGTTTGGAAGAGAATGTGAAGAGAAAACTAAAACCCTAATGTCTATGCATTTTGTAGGTGGTGACACCATTTTCATGTGCTTCTATTGGAGGGTATTTTGATATTTTTAACTCTGAAGTTTTTAAAAAGAGAAGGAATGTCGCTTAGTAGTGTTGGGGAGACTGTTGAGAATAGAGTATTGGTGGCTTCGAGTCTCGAAAGCCCTAAGGAAGTTTTTTATGCATTTGAATCAAGGAAATAAAATAGAAAAGGTGATAGACATGTAGATGAGGTTGAAAACTAATGCTAGGCAATCAAAGAAGAGTCCTTTGGAACCAAGCGATGATATGGCGATTGGAGAGACAAGCTATGACATGGAAGAGGGACATAAAATGAAAATTCCCACAGCTAATGAAACCCCTATACAAATTGCTAGTAAAGTGGAAGAGATTCTTGCATAAGAAAAAGATGATCAAGGTAAAACCCTAGAATTCCAACTCCCTAATGAAGTTGTAGAATGTATTGTTGAAAATCAAAACAAAACAGTTATTTTATTTTTTTAATGAGAATCCCAACTGAATTAGATTTTTGCAAATGGGCTAAAATAAATTGGGAAAATAGGGGTTGCAAGATTGAAACAATTAGGGGACTTGGCAAATGATTTGTATCATGTATGTTTAAATCTATTGAACATGCCTAGACAATTTTACAATATGGCACTTGGATGATATGTGGGAAATTCTATTATTTGCAAGCACGAACCTTTGATTTTCACCCTAAAGGGCCTTCATGTTCTCATTAACCCATGTGGTTGGAATTTCCCTTTCGAAGTTTAGCCTTCAGATCTTTTCTTAAGGTCATTGTACCCCAACTTGGTAAAGTCATTTGGTACAAACAAAGTTCTAATAAATTGTCTAGTTTAAGGTTTCATCCTAGAGTTTGTGTGGAAATTGATCTAAGAAAACCTTTGCTAGAATATATTAAATTATTCATCCCATGCTTTGAATTACATCAACCGACAGTTTATTTGAATAAGCCAAATGCTTTGTTTTTCTACCAACAAGGACATTTGATTAGAGACTGCCCTATTAGAAAGAAAGGGTCTTTGTTTCTCACTCTCTAGTTGCTCAATCTAAGTCTATTTCTAAGCTCATCCCTCAAATGTCACCAGCCCCTAAAATCCCTTCATCTCCCTTGAAAGATAATTGTATTTCCCCTACTATCGATTATCATGCATCTTTTGAGCTTCCCTTATCAACTCATTCGTCATAAAGATATTATTATGACTTATGAATGAAGGATTGTTCAAAATAGAAAAGAACCCTCTTGTGCATCTTTCTCCCATCCTACTTCTAGTGAGCCACCCCGCCTTCACTCCAAATCCCCTAATAGGTCCATTTCTCCCCCTTCTAATCATAGAAAATGATCAAGATCCCCACTATCTAGGCCTAATGAAAAATTGAGCAATGAACAAGAGATATCCACCTCTAATTGTTTTGGAGTATTGCCACAAGACGATGGTAATTCTCTAGTTATACCTCCATTAATTACAAGATTTTGTCATGGAATGTGAGAGAGCTTTCTCACCCTCAATAGAAACATTAATCAAAGACACTATATTAAAGTGGAAACAAGATGTGGTATTTTTTTCCAAAAGTGAGAATTAACAATGAACGCTTAGATATGACTCTTTTCAACCTCTAGAAAGAATCCCTTTCATTTATACCTCACATAATGTTTCCAATGGTGGTGTTGTTCTTGGATTATTGTCTTGGATCTCCAAACATGTCATTTATAGGGGTGAGGACCCATTACATAATTGTGTTTTAGGCCCTTTCCTTTATTAATGGACAACCTTTGGGTTTTTGCTCCATTTATGCACCTAACAATCCAAAAGAAAGATTTGTTCTTTGGGATTGGATGTCAAGAAGTCTTCCTAATGTCAATTGGGTGTTGGGGGGGATTTAAACATGGTGGAACATAAAGAGGATTGAAGTTGGTTTAGTTTCTTCAAACTCAACCAAGATGAATTTGAATAATGGATCTATTGTAAAATTTTGATTGGAGTTGTTGGTCCCATGCATAATAAAGGTTCTAAATATGCCAATAATTGGTTTAATTGGTCCAATTTCAGACCTGGAGAGATAGTAAATTGAGTAGATTGGATCATTTTTATTTATCTCATAACATCTATCTAGAAAATTCTCCTATTGGTGCTTGTGTGCAAGTGGATTATTCAACAACCTTATCTTATCATTATCCTATTGTTTGTTCAATATCTTTTAGGAAAAAGATGATCCTTTTGCTAAGCTACCCTTTAAGCTTAATACCTCTTACCTTAAAAAAACATATTATGTTTTTTTTAGTGGGTATTTGCAATTCTATTCCTAAACCTCAAGAAGGTGAATCATGGACTATTTAGTGGGGTGTTGTTCTTAACCAATGTGTTGATTTTCTTCGATCCTTTGGAAGAAGAATGGCATGAAGATGTAAACATAAAGAAAAATCCCTCTAAGGGTAACTAGAACATGCTAGAAAACAACTAAATAATGATCCTTATAATGAAAAGATTCAAAATCATATTGTTGTTATTGAAATTCAGCTACGAAAATTGGACCACTACAAAGGGTAGGGAGCCAAAATTAGAGCAAGACTACATTGGATAAAGGAAGGGAATAGATGTTCTTAATTTTTCTTCAATTACCTCAAATTTAAACACAATAAGGAGAGAATTAGTACTATAGTGGATGAAAATGGCCTTCACATAGATAACTCAGAAATCATCAGCCTATTCTATAACTTTTATGATTTTTTTTTTAAAGAAGAATGTAACTAGAAAAATATTCAACAATGCATGGAGGAAAGCATTCAATATTGTATACCTAATAAAATTTATCAGGATATAATAGGTACTTGGACTATATTATCTCCTTGGAATAAATTGAATGCCCTCTTTTCTCCATGATACCTGATAAAAGTCTTGGTCTTGATGGTCTTCCAATTAATTTTTTTCAAATTATGTGGAATCATATTAAAGATGATTTCTATGTGCTTTATCTAGAGGCTCTTCAAAATGGTTCCTTGAGAACTAATATCAATAAAGGGCTGATCAAACTTATTCCCAATTGAAAAAGTGAAGATTCTATTGCTATTTGGTGACCTATCACATTGCTAAATACCTCTTATAAAATCATTGCAAGGGCTTTAGCTCTCAAAATTAAACATGTTGTTCGGGGTATTGTGAGAGCTCAAAAAACTAGGTTTATAAAAGGTAGATATATTTTGGACAATCTTATGTTGGCTTGCAAAACTATGGAATGGGCTCAACAAATAGGAAAAAATGTTTTGGTGGTCAAGTTATATTTTGATAAAGCATATGACAATTCGTTGGAGCTTCATTATTAAAATATTACAATGGTTGGGATTTGGACCACAAATTAGAAATTGTGTTCAAATGTTGTTCAAAAATGTTAATGCTCATCTTATTATCAACAAGACTATCAAATTCCTTCAAATTACAATGCTCTATAAGGCAGGGCTATCCACTAGCTCTCTTCTTATACATGCTTATTGTTGATGCTTTGGGATATCTTCTTCAAAGAGCTAATAAGATGAAGCTTATTAAAGACATTTCTAGTCCTCTTAAGTATAGTGGTTATCAACTCTCATTTTGTTGATGATAGTATGTTACTCTTGCAAAATGATGAAGAAGAAGTTAATAATACTTTGGGCATCTTGAATTTGTACTATGCTATTTTAGGTTCTCAATTAGCTCATTACAAGACTGAATTTCTTATGTGTCAGATTGGTCCTATCCCTCATTGGATTCCCAATATTGAAAAAAAATCAAACATGGGGTGATAACTAGATATTTGGGCATTCCTTTTGGGTTGGGTGTCTCTATATCTCATATGCGGGGTTGGTTTCTAAACAAACTTAAGAACAAGTTGTTTAATTGGGGCAAAAAATTCCTTTCTATATTTGGTATAATTCAAGTTGCTAATAGAATCCGCATTGCTATCCATGTCTACTACTCTTCCCATTGGATGCCATCTAAACAAGGTTATAAAGAGTTAAAAAAAAATATTTGAAAGTTCTTGTGGTCAAAATGGGATAGTAATGTTGGATTTTTTGCTTCTTCTTGGTCTCATTGCATTCAACTATAGTATAAAGGAGGCCTTAGGCTTATTGATCCTAAAATCCAAGGAATATGTATGGCTACTAAATGGATCATTAGAGCTACTAGTGGAGATGAGCCATGGAAAATTCTAGTTCATCATCGAATCATGGAAGCTACTATTAAAAAGAAGTTGCAAATGCTAGCTAGTTGGATAAAATGTTGTTGTCTCCTTTTTTAAAATGAGGGCTTCATTTCCTCTTCAATCAATCTAGAAAGTGTGGAAAATAGTATTTTTTTTAAATGAAATGGCTCTTCATTGCAACATTGTTTCAATTTTGCTTCATCTTCAATATGGTGGAATAAATTGATAAACTATCATGACCAACCATTGGCTATTAGCTTTCCAAGACAAGCTCATTATCTTTTCAGAAAAGGGATTCATCAATTTAAGGATATTTGGAACTTTAATCATTTTTATTGGGTCCCTTGGATGAGTATTAAGTAAAAGTTCGGGCTGAGTAATAAGTACAAGCATTTCTTGATTTTTGTTCAATCCTTAGTTCCTATGATCTTTCTTTGAAACTTTGTGCTCCTACAATGTGTAATTTTTTTAAAGATTGGAAATGGTTGTCCTACAGTCATTTTAATCATTTTCCTCTATTTAACTATCCTTCCTGGCTGGCCTCTTACTCCTCGCCTTAACCAAAAGTGGAAATGTAGATTTAGTTCTAAAATTTGGTCCAAAATGAGTGTTCAAATATGGAGATCTAGAGCTAATTTTGATACTCAAGTGTTGGCTTGGAAAATTCTACATTGCAAGCTTCCTGTTGGGGATAGGCTAAAATGTATAATGGTTCAACCAACCAAGTGTCATTTTTGCTAGTATGACGAAAATATGAAACATATATTTTGGGATTGCATACAAGTGAGGAAATAATGGTTAGCCATGTTTAGAGACTTTCTTGTGATCTTTAATCATGATTTAAAATGGAAAGAAGTTATTTTGAGTTTTGGTATGCAAAATGAAATGATTGTTTATTTTATTAGACAAGATATTTTAAAGCATTTATGGAAGAATAGATGTGTTGTATTTTCTAACAATTTTCATTAGGTAATTGAAACTCTATGACAACATATTTCTTTAGGTGGTTTTCTTGTTTTTGTAGCTCCAAGTTTTGAGTAGGAAGAATGATAAAGTCATAGATCAGTTGCAAGAAGTTAAGGAACAATTCTTGAAGTTTCAACTCCACTTCAAGCTTAGCCAAGGTAATACTATTTTCTACTCATGTAATTTTGTGTTGGAAACCTCTTTGGCATTGTAATTTTGTCTTTCTACTCATTTAATTTTGTTTTGAAAGCCTCTTGGACTATGTTTTTGTATACTATGTAGTCTTTTTGCTTCATGCTCAACTTTTGTAATGTTGTTTTGTAGCTTTTGTAATGTTATTTCCAACTACCTATTGATAACTTAATTCTTGTAATGCTTTGATTCAATATAAAAAAAAATATGCATTTGTTGGAATGATCTTATAAACTTTCTAAGGCAATTTCTAATGTGTAAGATTTTAAAGAAGGCACTTGAGCTAATCATGAATGCAATGTTAGCAAGTTTTTTAGATGTGGGAGTTGTGAATGCTCTAGTAAACATATGAACAAAATGTGAAAACTTAACCAGAGCCCACGAACTATTTGATAAAATTCCTAAATAAGATGTTTGAAAGTTGCAACCTCCTGGTAGACACTCGAACTATTTGAGAAGAATGCTTCTAATAATACCATCTCATGGAAATCAATGAGTGTAGGATATGCACGTGATAGATTGATTGAAAAGGTTTTAGAAGATTTCAAGCAAGTGCAATTGAGATGCTTGCAAATGTGGAAGCATGAATAGAGCATGTGACGTGTTTGACAAAATGCCTCGTAGAAATGTGGTCATGTGGGTTATAAAAAAAATAGAGGATATGCAGTTGGTAGATGTTAAATTGAATATCGTGACCTTTTCTAGTGTCCTTTTAGACTGTGCATTAAAATGAAAGCTTCAAAACAAGGTATGAAGATCCATCAAAGTGTTAAGGATAAATAAATTTTGTTAGATTTTATAGTTGCAGCCTCCCTATTAAATGTCTTTGCTTAAATGTGGAAACATGCAGAGTAAAAAGGCTTTGTAGGAGGTACTTGAGTTGTTTGACATAATGGTTCAAGTGTTGGCAACACAAGGGCAGACAACTGAGAGGGGGGGTGAATCAATTGTCACAAAATTTAAAACTTATTCAACTCATTAACATTATTCTCATATTTGATTAACAACCATGAAAGCATAAGTCATCAACACATCAGAAAAACACATAACACCAAGATTTTTTACATGGAAACCCTGTTAGGGGAAAAACCATGGTGGAGGTCAGTCCACAATATTATACCCTATTAAAAGTATAAGAAATGAAAAATAGGGAATACACTTGCATTCAGGCACACTGCCTAGAGTGCACTACTCAATTACAACAGGGCTAACCTCCCAAAGGAATACACACGATCTTACAGAATGAATCAGATTATGTCCGCAGGGATTTGAACTAATAGAATAGCATCTGCTAATGCCTGATCATAGTTTCGGTTAAGCGCATGAACACTTCTTTACTCTTCTTCACTCTTCTTCACACTCTGCTCTACCTTTGAATGATTTAGATCAATATTCACACATATATGCACAAAATCACACCTCAATTCAAATAAGAAATCTCTCTTATATATCTGCAACAAGAAATTTCATCCCTACATGTCGGCTTCAACAAAATAATAAAATGAATATAAATTGTTAGCCCAAAATACTAAAGATTAATAATGTGAATCAACCAAGGTCGGCCACAACTTAAAGGGAAGACCCAAATCAACATATCCAATGCAAAAAACACTAATTAATTACCCCTCAAAATCCACAACACGTTACAACCACCATGTCAGCCAAGAACACGAAAACCTGAACATGCAACAAAAAAATCACCGACTACAAGCACACTGATCAATGCAGACAAGCAACAAAGATAGAGCACTATATAGAAACATCCGCAAGCATCACAAACCATCAGAGAAACATCCGCAACAACTCGAACTAACTAAATCACATCATCTTCAATTAGGAACACAAAACCACAACAAAAAAAAAATTATCAATATAAATCTCATAACTTGATCAAATCTTCATGCGGATCAAACTTGATGTGGATAAACTAGATAAAACTCAGCAAACAAAACCTCTGAGTCCGCCAACTCCCAATCATCAATGTACACAATAAAACTTTTCATACTAAACTTCATTTCATCACTAACAACCTCCAACTCATCTTCATTACAATTTTCTCAATATCCTTGACATATACAACTTAATGAATTATCGCTATTAGTGTTGACATCAATGACAACCAAAATATCCAACAATATCCCCTTTTGCATTACGGCAACACATGATGTGAAAATTCCATCAACGTAACTAACTCTCGATATTTACTCCCCCATAGATTCTAACTCATTTTCCTCAATTCTTTTCATATGGATTCTACTTTCTCCTCAATTTTTCTCACATGATCTTCATTTTCCTCAATCTTCTTCTGGTTAAGGATCTTCTTTCCCAGAATTTTTTTCACATGGTCTTCTCCCCCTTTGACATCAATGACAAATATTTCTTCTTTACAAGCTTTGAACCACATATTTGAGCATTTGATCATCTAACTACTACCCCTAAGTAGTAGCCACCACAACATCAATCCAAATCAAGATATGACTTTGAAATGCAGGGACTGATGCAATGCAATGCATCCTTAGTTCTGATTAGGAGGGCTAATCACCCCTAACTTCCCTATGAGATACTCAAAAGTATCCTTAGGCAACGACTTGGTAAAGATGTCTATGATATGCTCCTTAGTAGGTACATACTCGAGTCTGACTTCCTTTTCACTCACCTTTTCTCTTAAAAAGTGAAACTTAATAGATATATGCTTTGTCTTTGAATGTAGCACTGTATTCTTAGATATTTTAATAGCACTTAAATTATCATGCATTTATAGCAGCAATAGGGCCTTATACACAACTGGATATCCTTCAACATCTATTTCATCCACGGACTATACAATTGTTAGCAGAAAATGTATTCGAATTCTCTATAGTAGATAAGAAATGGCATTCTACTTCTTACTTAACCATGAAATCAACTTACCCAAGAAAATGCCCACCACTAGTACTTTTCCTATCATTTACATCTCCAACCCAATCAACATCAAGAAAGTTGCACTCAAAGTAAGATCATCATCTTTAGGATACTATAGGAAAAAATCAACTGTCCCTTTCAAGTATCTGAAAAATCCTCTTCACGACAATCACATGTGATTCTTTAGGATCAACTTGAAATCTTGTAACAATACATACAACATTCATGATATCGGGCTTAGTTTGAGTTAAATAAAGTAATCCAATTAACTACGATCTGTATCTTGTTTGATTTTCTTTTGGAGAATCATCTTTTGTTTTCAACTTGCATGATCTGGTCACCATGGGTGTACCAACTAGCTTTGAATCTTCTATACCGAACTTCTTCAGAAATTCCTTCATAGACTTGGACTGAGATATAAAATCCCTTTATCTAACTGGGTAATTTGCAGTAATCCAAAAATAATTTCATCTCACCAATCATTGACATTTCAAATTCACTCTTCATCTCATTAGCAAACTTCATACACAAACCATCATCTCCTCCAAAAATGATATCATCAACAAAGACTTCAACAATCAAATCTTTATTACCACTCTTGAAATATAGATTACTATCAGCAGTACCTTTGTTAAATCCAAGCTTCAACAAATACTTGTCCAATTTGGCATACCAGGCTCTAGGGGCTTGCTTAAGTCCATATAATTCTTTCTTCAACTGACACACCATATCTCTCTTATCAGTCAACTAAAATCCATTAGGTTGCTCAACATACACCTCTTCTTCCAATTCACCATTTAGAAAAGCTAACTTGACATCCATTTGATAAACCTTGTAGTTCATGTAGGCAGCATAGGCAAGAAATAATCTTATAGCTTCAATTCTAGCAACAGGGGAAAATTCTCTTCAAAATCAATTCCTTACATCTGTGAATATCCTTTGCATACCAGTCTTGCTTTGTTTTTAACCACTTCTCCTTGCTCATTTAGTTTTTTTCTAAAGACACATTTAGTTCCAATGGCATTCTTATCCTTAGGTCTGGGAACAAGAATCCATGTATCATTCTTCTCAATTTGTTTTAGTTCCTCTTTCATTGCTTCAACCCAGTCCTTATCTCTACATGCTTCATTCACACTAGTAGGTTCAGCCTTTGAAATCAAGTAGTATTCTTCTACAATCTTTCTCCTAGTCTCGACACCTTTTGTTCTTATCACCTATACTTGATCTGGAATATCCAAT
This sequence comes from Sequoia sempervirens, assembly GCA_007258455.2. Taxonomy (NCBI): domain Eukaryota; kingdom Viridiplantae; phylum Streptophyta; class Pinopsida; order Cupressales; family Cupressaceae; genus Sequoia; species Sequoia sempervirens. The sequence goes on from VDFB02351342.1 coordinate 55,764, forward strand.
CTTACCCCTTTAGTTTTTAGTTGTCTCTTCAACTTTGTGCTCTTGTACCCTCTTCCGCAACTTCACCGGTTTCTTCTTCCTCTTGATTTTCCGATCCAATCGAATGATTTGTACTTGATTTTGGTGTCTGAACTTGCTTTCCTTTGTTTGTACTAACATTCTAATCATCAAAATCATATCTACAGGTTTTGGATGGTGTACCTAATTCTTCATCAACCTTGACATTTGTACTTTCAACCATTTTCCTCAATCTTTTATTGTAACACCGGTAGGCCTTGCTATTAGTAGAATAACCCAGAAAGATACCTCATCACCTCTAGCATCAAACTTTCCTATGTCTCATCTCTTAATACAACATTTTCTTTCAAATAGCTTGAAGTATTTAACAAAGAGGCTTTTGACCATTCATAGCTCAAAAGGGGTCTTACAAGTATCACTTTGATTTGTACCTGTCTCTGAGTGTACATAACAATACCATATAGCTACTCTAGTAGATATGTTTTACATTTCCTTCCCAACATCATAGCTTCTAATAAAGATCTTCAATTGTTCTATTCTTCCTTTCCATACAACTCCATTTTGTTGAGGTCTAATGCAAAAGTATAATTGTCTCTTTATTCCATGTTCTTTCATTAAAAGAATTAAATTCACTGTGAGGAATTGCCAAGCTCTAAGTGTGATCTCGTATATTTAATCTTCGCACTGCCTCTATCTCAACCATAGCCTTAAAGGTATTGAACTTTTCTAGTGCTTCAGATTTCTCCCTTAAGAAGGTAACCCACACCATTTTTGAATAATCATCAATGAGTAACATGAAATACATGTAACCTTGTAAACTTCTGACCTTAGAGGGACCACACAGATCAGCATGCACAAGTTCCAAAAAATCATTTGAACAATTTTGTTTGCTTCGAAATGAGATTCTAGTTTTCTTTCCTAATTGACATTCCTTGCATATGGCATTAGTAGGTTTCACCAACTTAGGTAGATCTCTCACATCCTTAGTAGAACTTATCTTGACAATATTATTAAAGTTAACATCACACATTCTCCTATGCCATAACCAACTTTCATCAACTTGAGCAATCAAACAACTTTTACTAGCAGAACTCAAGTGAAAGATATTACCTTTTATTTTTGTACCTGATGCAATTTCATTTTCGGAACTCAATATTATACACTTTCCATCCTTGAACTGAAGATTGCATCCCTTATCAACCATCTAACCAATACTTAAAAGATTATGCTTCAAGCCTTCCACATACATGACATCATCAATATTATGTTTACCATCAAGAGAAATTTTACCCTTGTCACCGATCACACCATTGTGTTATCACCAACTTCACAAAACCACCATCATACTTTTCCAAGTCACAAAATTACTTTTTTTCTCATATGATGTGAACATCCACCAATCACCCATTCATCTTTCTCTGTCAACTCGAGCAGCTAGGGCTTTCTCCACATTTGTACAACTACAGTGCGTATTTAGTAGATAAGGCTGATTGTTTTCCTTGATAGCAATAAATACCGATTCATCATCACTTCTATTTCCTTTATCACATTCATCATCTGTCACACCATCAACAATATAGTAACACTTCTTTTGAAATCTAGGCTTGTTATGTCTTGGTTTAGGAGTTCTTTCCGGACACCTTGATGCAAGATGACCTATCTTATTGCAAGAAAAAAATTTAAGAGGCAATTCTCCTTCATACTTACCTTTTCCTCTTGGTACTCTTTTGATAATAAGTGCTTCCATCTCTTCCAACTCTCTCTCTTCTTCTTCAATCTGTCTAATTTCATCCTCATACTTGAATGTCTTTCTAGATGAACTCTCAAATTCGATCATATCCGTACTATCTCTTCTGTATAGTAGTTTTAAATGTAGATTCAACTCTAGGGAAGGGCATCACCAAATTCACTCAACTCATAAAAGGAGTAAGCTTACCAACCAACATGTTCATGGTTACATTTGTTATAGTTCGAGCTTCTTCAATAGCACTAGCTTTGACTTTTAATGAATCAGGAAAGGATCTAAGCACTTTAGTAACAATCTCTGATTTGTCTATCTACCCACCAACACATCTGATACCACACACAAGTTCATTCAATCTTTGCATGAAAGTACTAATGTTCTTATCATCACCCATTCTCAACTTTTCATATTTTCCTAGAATTTAACCGGCAATCTTCACATTAGTATCACTTTCATACAAGGTTTCCAACTTTTTCCAGATCTCATAAGCAGTCTCCAGATCGATAACATTTGTCATCTCAGAATCAGTCAAGGAACTCAACAATGCTTCCTTAGCCTTGATATTATACTCAGCATCTGTAATCTTAGAAGTAGTAGTAGGACCATTATGAGGAATAACATAACTATTGCATGTAATGTTTCAGAAGGGTTCACCAATGCATCTCAAATGACACTCCATTCGAGTCTTCCACATAGAATAATTTGTTCCATCAAATTTTAGACTATCCTTCTTGTAAGTCACCATCCTGAATCACCTCAAGTTGTTAAACTTCTTCCAAAGAACTTGCTCTGATACTAATTGTTGGAAACACAAGGGAAGACAACTAAAAGGGGGGGCGAATCAGTTGTCACATAATTTAAAACTTATTGAACTCATTAACATTATTCTCTAATTTGATTAACAACCATGAAAGCATAAGTCATCAACACACATAACACCAAGATTTTTTTACGTGGAAACCATGTTAGGGGAAAAACCACAGTGGATGTTAGTCCATAAGATTATACCCTATTAAAAGTATAAGAAATGAAAAATGGGGAATGCACTTGCATTCAGGCACAAAGCTCACTGCTCAATTACAATAAGGCTAACTGCCCAAAGGAAGACACACTATCTTACAGAAAGAATTGGATTACATCTGCGGGATTTGAACTAATAGAATAGCATATGCTAATGCTTGATCACAGTTCTAGTTAAGTGCATGAACACTTCTTTAGTCTTCTTCACTCTTCTTCACACCTGCTCTACCGTTGAATGATTTAGATCAATATTCACACATATACACACAAAATCACACTTCAATTTGAATAAGCAATCGCTTTTATATAACTGCAACAAGAAACTTCATCCCTACATGTCAACTTCAACAAAATAATAAAATGAATATAAATTGTCAGCCCAAAATACTAAATATTAATAATGCAAATCAACCAAGGTCATCCACAACTTAGTGAAGACCCAAATCAACATCTCCAACTCGAAAACACTTCAATTAATTACTCCTCGAAGATCCACAAAATTCTACAACCACCATGTCCACCAAGAACAAGAAAAACATGAACACGCAAGAAAATCGCCAACCACAAGCACAACAATCAATCCAAATGTGCAAAAAATATATATCATGATCTAGAAGCATCCACAAACATCACAAATCACCAAAGAAGCATCTGCAACAACTAAATTAACTGAAATTGCATCATCTTCAATCAGGAACACAAACTGAAGCAATAGAAAACTTGTCAAAATATAAATCTTCATAACTTGATCAATCTTCACGCAGATCTCTAAAACTTGACATGGATAAACTAGATACACTCAACAACAAACCCTTTAGTCCACAACCTTTGATCATAAATGTACAAAACTTTATAACATACTGAACTTCACTTCACTACTAACAACCTGCAACTCATCTCATTACAATTTTCTCAATATCCTCGATATATACAACTTCTAATGAATTAATGCTAATAGTGTTGACATCAATGAAAACCGCATATCAACAACACAACCACAATATCCAACATCAAGTCTAGAGGATACATAAAATGGTGGCATTGAACAAGCTTTAGAAACTTTCAAAGAAATGCATTTTTTTGATCCCATGACAAGAAGATAGCATGTCGGCTTATTTTGAATTCAAATATTAATGTTAATACATCATATGAGTGGTGTATGGGAATTTGCAGCATAATGGAAAATGGGTCTTTGTTGCAATTAACAATTATAAATGTCATGATTGATTAAATGTAAAATGGTCACCTTGAGTGTTTGGAAAAATACCTCAAAGAAATGTGGTCTCATGGTGTACTATGGTTGTGGAATATGCACAAAATGAATTTATCAAAAAGGTGTTAGAAAATTTCACTAAATTCAAGTGGCAGGTGTAAATCTAAATTCCACAACCATGAAATGCAAGTACCAAGGATATGATTTTTTCTTAGTTCTCAAAAGTACTCTTCAAAATTTATAGACACAAAATTGGGGCGTATTAGTAATATTTTTTTTGGAAAACTATGGAAGAGGGGAAAAGGTACTATTGGCTCAAAAAGCTTTTAAAAGTGGGTTAGTTCATGTTTTCGTCTTCCCTATGGTAGTTTAGTGCATCAATCTACTTCTAGAATTCATAAAAGGGTACAATCCTAAAACTAGATAAATGAATACCATAAGTGATAAATTGGTGGCTAAGCTAGATGGTATTTCCATTAGAATCATTCATAGGTTACCTATTTGTCAAACAATTTATGAACATAAATAAAGATATTGCACTATAATATTTCATTGAAAAGAAAATTCAATGCCTCAATACTATAACATGAAATTGGTTACTAGCACCTAAGGGAGGTCGATCTCAACTTCCAAAAGTTCTTCACCGATCTAGATCTTCATCGAAGATGTTTCCAACATGATTGTTTGTCTTCATAGGTTAGGGGGAATAAAAAAATCAAATGATTTTGAGATATGTATTTACCTTTTCATTATCACCATATATGTAGGAAATCAATTCATTTATTTGGGTAGCATTATCAATGATAATTTGCATGAACAATTGATTAAGTTTGAGTCAAACTAGTATTTTCACATATTTCCTATCTTTTCCATGCAATTGCAAGTATGAAAGCTTGAGGACTTGAGAGGAAAGGAGTATATGACAATAAAACACAAATTTATAACTTTTATACACAATTACAGTTGAAGAAAAGGCACAATAAATTTTGAAGAGTGAATGATGCTTTCATTATGATGATAATGAGAGAACTTTAGGGAAATACTGGGATTAGGATATCTCTAGAGTTAACAAGTCTTCTTAGGCAATATGTGAGTTATTTCATCTAGTTTTTGAGATTCACCTATTTGTAAATTGGAGGATTTGTTGGATATCCATACAAATTACCAAGATATGTGGATGATAAGCTTGTTTTCATTGAGCTCATAGAAAAATTAGTGTGGTTAATAAGAAATATTTAGAGATCATTAGTGAATCTAAACCTATATTTCTACACTATGAGATTTCCTTTTGACATTAAGAGTTACATCAAAAATAATTTAGGTCTCAGTTTAGGTTATTATCATTTCTCAAAAATTGAAGACTTTTGGGAAGACCGTGAAGATGATTATGTAGTACAAAAAAGAAATTGGATAAGGCTCACTTTGTAATAGATCAAATAATTCATAATTGTTTGGGATGTGAATGGGATTGAAGATGATAAATCAGTCTTGATTGATCCTCTTTAATTTGAAAAGATTCAGATATAGTGGAAGGATTACTTATGTTTTCAGGAGGTCAGAGAATTGGGAAAAAAGGAAAATGATAGAAGAAAATTTCATCAAACCTTAAAGCAAAAATGATTCTTTGAAAAGGAGGAACAACAAACAATAAGGGTCTTCTTCTTCCATTGTCTCTCAAGATTTTACTTTGCATACCAATTCTTAGCAAGATATTCAAGGAGGTGGTGATTATAAGGATCTATCTAAGAAAAATAACTTTAAAAGAACATGTGGAGATATCTAAAAATAAAGAAGAAAATATTAAAGGTGAAAGGGAAAACCTTAAATCTCATTCAAGAAGAGGTAGAGGCAAAGGAACCCATTAATCCTAGTGATGATGAGAAAATTATAGGTATCTCCGCTTCCATTCTTATCATATCTCCATAGCATGATATGCCTCTCTCACCTCATATGACACAACCTCTATCTTCACCAACTTCAAATTCTCTTCTTGATAATGATTCTTTCCCATTTTTCCTCATCCACTTGCAACATCATATCCATCATCTATTGTCATTTTAGAATCTTCGCAATGCCCTACATCTTATTGGATACAACAAAGTTTGATGAAGAAAAGGAAATTATCTTAGTCAATTATTCCTAAATTTAGCACACTTTCTAGCTTGTTTCAAAAGGTAGATAAACCAAAGAAAATAAAGGCTCCATCTAGATCGATAATAATTTTTTCTTCAAGAAACATGTGTGTTTCAAAGTTGCAAAGACAATTTTAGAGAAGAATGTAGATGAAGCCATCAAAAGTGATTTTGACATCACTACGGTAGATCTTCAGCCTTCATCTTATGAAGGTGACATCCATAATTTTTAGATGTCAATTGCCAAGTTGATAGAAAGGAAAAAAAAAAAAAAAGAATACAAAGGATCAATTAAAGTAATAGGTGCAAATTTTGACATCATATCTTAATTCCTTTATAAATACTTCTTCTTTAGCTATAAACACAATTTCTACTTCTATAGATCCTATTTTTTAAGGAAATAATGAAAGAGGGGTCATTAAAAGTATTCATGAATACCAATCATATGGGAAGGTAACTAAAACGTGGGTAGAGAAAATAAAATCAAATGCATTCAATTTTATTGAGGAGGCTAAAAGTATCTATGGTAAAGTAGAAATAAGGAAAGAAGAAATTGAGAAAGAAATAAGAAGAATAAAAATAGAAGAATTAGTATGGCAAGGGATTTTAAAATATCTTGAGGAAATGGTTATGATGGACGTGAACATTTTGATTGCCAAGAAAATTTTCTCCAATGTGGAGGAAAATCAATCCAATTCTTGGCTTCAAGGTGTAAAGTGGAAGTTATTCACTATCAAAAAAATATTGACTAACCAAGATAAACTCTTGGAAATCTTTGATCATGTTATGAAAGTGTAGGATGATCTCTTATCAATCAATTCTAGTACAATAGTAAAAAGTGAAATTCAGTCTTTGGATTTTTAGGCTATCAAGAAAATTTTGAGGACATGATCGACACACAATTGTTTAATAAACAAGTATTCAATGTAGATGAGGTGAAGAAGTTGATTGGTATCTCTATTTCTCTTGATGTTTGTATTGAACATTTTATTGCACAAACACTTGCCATTGTACTAAAAGATCGACTTGTTAATGCCTGATACATCCGCTAGAGTTAATGAATCCACGAGAGGTGGTTAAGCCATGTCATGAACTTGAGTGTTATGTTTCACAAAACAAGGAGACCAAGGGTGCACACCTTGCAACAATCCTTGCAGTGCAAGTGATGGGTTCAAACCCATGACCTAGGCTCTAATACCAATTGTTGCACAAAGGGTTGTCGTTGCATAAAAAGCTTGACTTGTTAATACCTGATACAGCCACCAGAGTTAATGAATCCATGGGAGGTGGTTAATCCATGTCATGAACTTGAGTGCTATGTTTCTCAACACAAGGAAACCAAGGGTGCACACCTTGCAACAACTCCCCCTAGTGCAAGCAAGGGGTTCAAACCTATGACCTAGGCTCTGATACAAATTGTTGCATAGACAATTATCATTGCACCAAAAGATTGACCTGTTAATGCTTGATACAACTACCAAAGTTAATGAATCCATGGGAGGCAGTTAAGCCATGTCAAGAACCTAAGTGTTGAGAGCTACACAACACGAGGAGACCAAGCCCGCATACCTTGTAACACACCTATCTAATTATCGTCAAGATTTAGATAATGTTCAGAAGAGTTGGTTAACTTATCCATGCAAAGGATGACCAATGTGTTGTTCCCAAAAATAATCTTATTGCTCAAGCCATCAAGTTGTTTTGAAAATTTAAAGAAAATCCTTCTTTTAATCAAAAGAAATCCACAATACAAAGAACTTCTCAAGAAATTACTAGAGATGATACATAAAAAAGGAAAAGGAATTTCACAATAAGGTTGATTGTACAACTTTATTCTCAAAATCAAAGTCACAAGTCATAAGTTTGGTTTTAAGTTATCTTTTTGTAAAGTGACCTTTGTCACATATTTTTAATCAAGTTAGGAAATAGACTTTATTCTCATAAAAGTTGAGAAAAATATAATTAAAATAAATTTTATTTTATTTTCTCAAATATACAAAAAGTAGTTACCCAGGTAGTTATGAAGTAGTTATAAGTTAGTTACTAGTAAAAATCCTATATATACAAGTCTTATGTTATTGTAAAGGGACTTTTTGTTTCTCACAAATTTGTATAAGGGATTTTGGAATTGTACAGTTTGGAAAAGTAATGGAAAGCATTTTTGGAGGTGGACTCATGGTGTTTTTTGTGTCATTCTTAATATTTTTGTGTGTCAAGTTAATATGGCCTTTGTGATCCTAAATCATGTTTGTAGAAGTGATTAGTCATATTTCCAAAGATCTATGTTAAACATTCCCATTTCTTGGTACCTTAATTTGGATATGTTAAACTCATTAGAGGTGAATTCTCCACCTCTGTCAAAACTTAAGCACTTGATTTTCATATCCATTTCATTCTCAACCATAGCTTTAAATTTTTTAAACTTGTCTAGAGCTTTTGGTTTTCTTTGAAAAAAGTTACCCAAGTCATTCTAGAGTAATCGTCAATTAACAACATGAAATACCTATCACCTTGAAATCTTGTTGTTCTTGTAGGTCCACATAGGCCTGTATGCACAAAATTTCAAAGGTCTTGTAGTAGAATATTCTTTGATTTTGAACCTCTTTATTGTTTGCTTCCCAACCTAACATTCCTTTAAAACTAGATTGATAGGCTCTGTAATTCTTGGCAAATCTCTCACAGCTTGAGTATAGCTAATCTGCACTAGACTATCAAAATTGATGTGACACATTCTTCTATGACATAGCCAACTTTCATTGATTTGAGTCATAAAACACTTACCATTAGCACCTTTAGCTGATAAATGTTCCCATCTATCCTTATTCCTGTAGCAACCAAAGTTTCAGATTTTCCTTTTCTAATTTCACAAACACCATCTTGAAATACAAGATTATATCCTTTGCTACACATTTTTCCTACTCTTAGAAGATTATGTTGAAGACCCTTGACATAAAGAACATCATTTGTATTATGCTTGACATCAAGAATAATTGAACCTTTTCCACATATCTTAGTAGATGTATCATCACCAAACTTAACAAGACCACCTTCAAACTTCTCAAGTTTAACAAACTTACTCTTATCACCTAGCATATGATTTGAGAATTTTTTGTCAATTATCTAGTGATTTTTCTCCTCTCTAGCATGAAAAGTAGTCACTATAGTCCCTTTGATGTTGTGACCTATTTCTGGAGAAATTTACTTCATACATCTTTTAGATTCAGTAGAATTATTTCCATCATTTAGAGTCATGAACAAGCATTCATCATATTCATCATCTAGGTAGTCAGATTCATCATCAAATTTGCTAGCATCTTCTTTAACATAATAAATTATCTTGATATATTTACCTTTATTATCCTTATAGTTGTCATTTTAAGCTTTGTCTAGACATCTTGAAGCATAATGACCTATCTTTCTAGAGTTAAAACACTTGAAAGGTAACTTACCTTTGTATTTTGTAGTGCCCTTTTTCAATATTCTTACTAAATTTACTTCTATCTTATCAAGATCATCTGGATCTAATCCATCATCCTTCTCTATTTTGTTAGCTTTAAAATAAGTCTCTTTTCTTAAGTCATTTTTACCTAAATTTCTCAATTAAAAAGTAGTTAAAGCACCAAACAACTAATATCTAGAATAATGATCTAAATCCTAAGCTTCCTCAATAGAAAAAACTTTAGAACTATAAGATTTAAGACTTGAGTTCTTAATACCTTCTTTACCATCTCATCTTCTTATAGTTTTCCACCAAGGCCATTGATGGAATCGACAACTTCATCCACTTCATGTATCTTGCAATATATTCATCTTTTGACAACCTTAAGTTCTCAAACTTAGTCTTCAAATTTTGCATCTTTGATTGCTTGACCTTATCATCTCCTTCATAGATACATTCTGGCTTCTCCCAAATTTCTTTACCAAATTTTTAGCCCATAACCTTCACAAGTTTTGAATTAGCAAGAGCACTCAAAAGAACATTCCTTTGTTTTCCATTGTTCTCATATGCCTTGATCTCATCGTCAATTGTTGAACCATTAGTGGACATGGTATATATCCATCTTCAATTGACTTCCAAACTCCAAACCCTAGGGAAACAAGGAAACCTTCCATCCTAGTTCTCCAAAGTGTATAATTTGTCTCATCAAATAAGGGAGCCTCCTTCTTGTGCGCCATTAATATCTACCTAAAAAAATTAATCTTCTTCCAAGGAACCTTTCTCTTATATAGATTGTTATATGCACAAGTTAACTAAGATGGGGTAAATCAGTTGTACATTAAAACATTAAAACACTCATTAACATTCAAAACTTTATCATCCCTTAAACCCTTAATCAGATTAGCATGAAAGTAAACAAGTGAAACAACTACACATAAAAACACCATGCACAATAGAACACCAAATTTATGTGGAAAACCCAAGAAGGGAAAAACCATAGTGAGGATTAGCTCACTATATAAATGAATTGCAACACCAAATACAATAGGCTCACTACCTAAAAGAAAGAAGGGCTCACTGTCAAATTAGAAAGAAGAAAGAAATGAATTGTTACTAATATAAATCCATCTTAGAGCAATAGGAAGATCCACAACAACAACTTTGAATCATCCATAGCCTTCAAGTCACTTCCTTCAATAACTTCATTTATACTAAAAAATGTAGACACCTCCTACTCATTTATTTTGGTAGCCTTAGTCATCAAAGCTCACACTCGCAACACTTGATCACATTTCACACCATAATACACCACACACAATTCTCCAACACTCTACCTTACATTTACACCATCCACAACCTTGAAAACTTTCTCCAAGGTTATCTATGCACCTCAAACATGTAATTACAAAATAGGTTGGCACCAAACACTTCCATGGTGGAAAGAAGTGAAGGATGATCACTCCAAGATTTAACTAGGACCTAAATATACATCACCATGTTATTCAAAAAATTCACAATCCATGAGGTACCTTTTCAAATAACGTTAGCATGCTAGGTTGGCCAAACCTGAACTAACACTACAAGCAACCACATACACACTTCTTCGGGTCACGCATACAACATAGAAGAACTCCATAATATTCATACAACATATCAAGATATTCCAACATCATCAAAATATTTTTCAACTTTTCCATAACCAATTGAAACTAAGAACATCATTATGTGCAACTAGACATACTAGCACAAACATCCAACTCACGAACCAACTTCATGGAACACCTCAACACCTGAAACCTCAAGGGAAAGTAAATGCATACATTATAGGCTTTTCCCCAAATCTACAAGACAAGAAACCTCAATGCAGAGAAATGTGGAGCATTCTCATTTCTCCCAAACAACCTTCTTCATAGAACACACACTGGTGAACACAATTGTTACTATTGTATAATCCAAAAATTACAACTCTAGATATAACACCTCTATACACCTCTTGCCAACATATCCAAACCTTACAAGAATACCTTCAAGATTGAAGAAATTTTGAGTAGAATACAATACACCACTCTATCAAATTGTAATCTCTTTTATTCAAATTTTCTCAAAAGCACTTGGAAACCAAGTGATCTAATTGCGACTGCAATACTACTTATTAACCACAAAACATCCATACTACCAACAATCTCATCAACACAAACAAGCTCCAACAATCTCCATAGTTATACTAATAGTTGACATCAATGACAACACCAACAACATTGTGTTGAGAATAGTGACAAATCCAAGCTTCCAACAAATCCAATGCTATGGGTTGAAATCAATGACAACACCAACAAGATTCCAATAGTTGGGAGGGGATCTATTGATATTGGGGATGACACCTTCAATAATTGTTTGTGTGTTACTAATTTTTCAAACAATATCCTTTCCATCTATTAAATAACCCATTGTAGAAAAGAGAAGACTGTAGAATTTACTCTTGATTCAGTTATCATTAGATATTTGGAGAGTAGACAAATTATTGCATTGGGCTGGTTGATCATGCATCTCAATTATACACCTCTTTTCATACTTTTTTATTGATAAAATAATTAATCCTTTGATTTATGATCACACTCCTAGTGTGGATTTTTATTTTAAGGAGAAATTTATGTTACTTTAACTTGGGTATTCTCACATGTGATCCAATTCTTGAACCTTGTATCCCAATATCAATAAATATATCAAATATTCACAATCAAGAATATTGTGTGGACAGATCATTAAGGGATGAGAAATGTAGTCAAATTACATGCATTGATAACTCATATCCTCCATCTACTATTGCTACTAATGAGAATAGTATTGCTATATCCAAGGATTCTAATGATTTGGTGCAATAAGATATTCATTATCTTCTAGATATAGCTACTTGGAATGAGTGATTAATAAATAATGCAAGTTTATTTTGTGAGTTCTATCTTGTATACTTGGAGGAAAATATTCAAGATATTCATATTCTCTTTTATGTTACTTCATATGGAGTTGCATAGCCTTCAAATATTGCACATGAATATTTAGACCCTTTTATTCTTTATTCATGTGATCATTTGTCATAGTTTGGCATTAGTGTAGATACTCTTAAGAAGCATTTGGAGAAGTCATACTTGTCTTTGGATCATGTTATACATCCATTTCCATAATGTTCTATATTTTCATATTCTTTAGTGTGGCCAAGAACACCTTACTTTTGTAAGGAAGCTAAGGTAGCGAAACAACTTCCTACACTAACCTTGAGAGGAGAATAATACAAAACTTTTATAGATATTTAATAGTTACAACAAATTAAACAAAAATAAACACAAATATCATGTATACCAAAACACAATGATTTACGTGGGGAAACCATTTTGGGAGAAAAACCCCACACTCTAAAAGTTTTCCAATATATTATTTAGAAATCACAAAGATTGCAATATACTTGCAGATCAAGTTTCTCACTAGAGTATCACCAACTAGAGATCCAAAGACAACAGGACCGCTATCAGACTCTCAGAATACATCACAATACACAGTCATAATACAATGACCTCATAAAATAGGGTTTCCTTCTAGTTCAAGTCAAGCTAATAAAATATTGGTTGTCAGATATGAGACATAATGATGAACAGTCCAAATTTACAATAATGAAATATAAATATTTTTTTCCTTTCGGGGGCGCTACCCTTGAGCCCCCATCGAGTCACGCTACCCTTGGAACCCTAGTTGGGGGGATGATCCCCTCAAAACCCTCGCGGGGGGAGACCCCCCCACACCCCCCATCATCGTTGGATGAACAGTACCTTATGTATCAACATTACATTTTCCCAACAACTTGGGAGTGTTAGCTTTCAACATTGACATGCAGACACATAAGAAAAATTCGGAGACTTCATATATTTTGAGTTTTCTTCCTTCACATTCCTTTTAGGAATTGAAATACATCCTACATGTAACATAGGTTTTATTTCTTCGTGAGGGGAGCAACATTTTCCAATGAGTGTTGACCATATTCGACATCTAGTTTTGAGAATCTACCATTGATACAATAGATTCTACATTGGGGGATACATTATATATCTTCTTATCTCTTATGGGGAACCCTTTCCTCACATGGGGTTTTTTCCTTTTCATATTTTTTGGAGATTTTTTTCCTCTCTTTGGGGGAGGATTTTTGTCCCACTAGGTTTTCTCATTTTCTCCATTTGTGACAATTTTTTTTTGTATATGGGTACCTAACATGGCCTTGTAGAAAAATCCCATATTTGTATCTTTGTATATTTTTTCATTCTCTCTAAGTTTCACTTAAGGGGGTGTTGGTGTGAACAAGGATATTACCTAACTAGTTAACCCCCTAGGTCTAATTCACACTAGTCTAGTTAAGTTTACTTAGGGTACACATATGATACTCATCACTTTGTATCTTATCATAAGATTAAGACAATTTTCATAATCTTATGTTATCATATGCCTCACCTTGGCCTATATAACCAAGGGTCTCTCATACATTATTGTACATATTCATTGTATTTTTATTCTTTCATAGGAATATGATTTACTCTTTTCTTATTGATCTTCTCATTTCTTTGTGATTTCTATTAGGCCTTGAGATCTTGGGTGGATTACACTCTTAACAAGGGTTAAGAGAGAATATTATCCTTGATAAATGGAAGATATTTATACAAAAATGGTAAATTGAATGAGAAGAGAGCAAGTGAAGGAAGAGGTTGAAGACCAAGTATGCTCACACATGTGTGAGCATCGATTGGTATGGGGAACACATGAAAGAAGGAGAATGTTTGATATTTTGATCCATGTTTAAGAATTATAGGATTGAAATTTTAAAAGTACAAGGTTATTTGTCTACTATTGATGATGTGGAATATTTAATTAAAAGAAAATTTAAGAGGGGATTAATTAGTCTAATGAGTTAACTAATTATGGATTAATTGATTGATTTAGTTAGAGGAAATAGGAGATAAGGTTAATTAATTAAAATGATTTAATTAATTAAATTTAGGGAATACAAGGAAATTAATGTAAAGGTAATTAAATAAATAATATTTTATTTAATTAATTTGTGAGATTTATTATGAATAAATTAGAAGTAAATTTTGGGTCTCTACATTTTTCCCTCTTTGATTCAATTTTTCAACTTAGAGAAGTGTTGTGTTAAAGAATAATCAAAGGTAAGACAAAGTGGAGCTCCAATGGTAGGTTTCCCTAATTAGTTAGAAGAATAAGGATGGTGATGGAGTTGATTTCCACTCAAGAGATCAATGAGGTTGAATAGGGCCCAATGGGTCTCTTGAAAGGATAAGGGAGGTCTAGATGGATGATGAAGGTATGTGTTGAATTGAATAAAAAATCATGATATTATTAGATTTGGATGATGTACATGTCATGGTTAGAGGATATATAATGGATGAGTATTTGACATGTTAATTGATGTCATTTAATGATTAGATTAGATAATGCTAGATTGCATGGGTGTACATGTTTGATGATAATATCTCAGAATGATTGATGATAGATTTAGTATGACACCTTATTTATAGATAGAAGATGGATGATATGAATGAGGAGGTTATAAAATTAATTCAAATGGAGTAAAGAAGGGATATAAATGGATTAATGATGAATGAGATAGGGTAAGAGAGGATAATGAAAGGGAGGATAGGAACCGATGAAGGCTATCAAAGTAACATCTTGTGTAAAGAAAAATCTATGATTTATTATAGAATTAGTGTAATGCGCCATGATATAATGGATCATGATTATGGTGTGCCATGTGTGTAAGGATTAATAAGAAAACAAATAATTTTAGAATAATGCAATGATCCAAAGGGCACATTTTCATGGCACACCATAATATAAAGGATTATGTTGATTATGATGATGTCTCATATGGAGTACTAGGACTATATGAAAAAAAATATAATATCATGTAGATAATGAAAAAAAACACTCCAAAAAACATAAGTGGTATCCAATCTAATATTGAAGCCAAGCAGTGGATGCGAGCATTGAGGTGGAATAGATGGGTAGATGTAAAATGGGGACCAAGGACCATCAATATGGGATAAGGGAAAATAGTAGGGGGTAAGTTTTGAATAAGGATTAGATGAGGAAATGCATAGTATAGCTTGCCCAAGATAAAGGGTTTGGGGAGAGAGTAGTAGGAATTAAAAGGAAAGTTGGGGAGAGGTAGAATATTACATTGTGAGGGGGGGAATATATATCCATAAATCATTATTACTAGAAGATAAACAAGGGGATGTCCCTATTTGAATGAAAAAATCAAGAAAAAGAGGATATACAACATGGTGGAAGGATTTGTAAATGAAGTGAGTAAAAATGAGTGGAAGGTGTATGAGGGAAGAGAGGGATTGGTGGAGGATTATTAGATGATAAATTATGATGATAAAGAATGGAAATTGTTTGTGTAGGGTACAAATGGGATGAGTAGAATGTGTGAAAAAGGTATTACAAAGGGTGGAAGTAAAATTAAGTGAATAACCTAGGGTAGAGTAGATTAGGGGACAAAAGGGGATGGTAAATAAGGTGAAGTGATGGATGATGAAGGAGGAGTGCTTAAAATTTCCTAATATGACATGACACCTAATTTTTAGTTTTTCATCATGGTAGTTTCCCAAGGTTCCATAACAAGTGGTTTTCACCATAGGACATTTATTTCTCTTTACAAAATTTTCTTTTCTTTTCTCTTTACAAAAGCATTTTCATTGTGGTGCCTTATCAAAGTTGTCAGGAGGATATTTTTGGTATGGTATGAGAGGATAATATGATTCTCTCATTTGCCACCTCATTGGGATAACTCACCTAGTGGACAGACTGAGGTTCCACTACCCCAGTGAGCACACATGTTTTGGGAAAACTAACCTAGTGGAAAAACTGAGGTTCCACTACCCCAAAGTGAGTAGCATTTGTTTTGGAAAAACAGCCACCGCCTCACATCATGTTGAATTGGTTGTGCTTGATCCTTTGTTTTTGGTTATTTTTCTTGGCCTTTGACAAGGTATGATCATGTATCTTTTTTATTGTTGCATACTTAAGTGTCTTGGATGTATACTTTAGTGTGAGTTTGAAATGGGGTCATCCTCTCACTAAAGTGGGGGAAAAATGTAGTAACAGAGAAAGTAGCCTTTTTCTTGCTTGGTTTGATAATTGACACTAAAGGTGAACTAATGGTGTCTTGGAGTGGTGTTGTAATGTGTTGTACACATTCATACTATTCTAGGACCTTTATTTAACTAAATCATGCCTTAATTGGTCCTTTGCAAGGGTGTTGTAAAGTGTTGTAACACACTTTCATACTTTTTTAGGATATATTTGCTTAATTAAGCCTAATGGGCCCATTTCTAAATAAAATATACCTAATGTGTACCTTTTTTAAGTGTTGTAAAGTTTTTTAAAGCACTTTCACATTCATCTAGGTGGTCTTAATTGATTGTGGTTAATTGGAGTTATTAACCCCCTATTTAGGCCTTCTTTCAATCCTCTGAAGCTTGGTCTTGGAAACTTAGCCAAGACCCATTCAAATTTGGTGGTGAATGGGTCCTCCCTTAATGAGACCCTTATTTTTGAATTTCATTATGGTGGGAATTTAATTATGTTTCTCTTCAAATCTTGTGTCAGCCTTAGTTCTTTGAATTTTGGGGTTAATCTCCTAATTTAGTATAAATAAGGGGTTAATTCACATTGTTTCTCCTAGAAAGTTTATGAAGCATTCAAGTGATCAAGCATTAGAGAATTCTCAAGGAATTCTCAAGGAATTTCATGGTAGATTTCAAAGGTTTATTGCAGCAATTCAAAGTCATATCATCATGTCAAGGGTTTCATGTTGTTGAGCTAAAGAGGTGGATGTAGCATTGAAGATCTACTTGCAACTATTGTTCACATCATTTTCAAGGATCCTGGATCTACATTCCTCATGGCCACTACATGTTAGTTTGTAGATTTGTTTCACATGACATCATCCAGGTTGACATCATTTGCATATTTCATGTTTCTTGCTTCATTTCATCATTTGGTTTAATTACCTACAAAGGGTTTGACTAAGGAAAACCCCCATTCACTAACAAATCAACAATTTTTCTTGCCCTTGAAGTTTGTAATTGCAAATTTATAGGTTGAAGATCAAGTTGAGTAAGATTTGGAGCAAATTTTTCAAAGTTGCAAAGTTGCAAAAGTTGTCATTCAAAGTGCAAGATCACAGAAAGATCTCTACATAATTGAATACAAACTTTCAGAACTTGATAACTGTGAGACAAGGATTGTTTGGGTGGGTCAATTATGCTTGATTCATGATGAATCAAGGCACAATTTATCCACTAAACCTTGATCTACCAAAAAAGATCATTCAAATTGAAAAGTTAAACTAAGCATTTAGTGAATCTGAAAAAATTCTAAACTATAAAAATAGTTAAATTCCTACTCTAACCCATTTGAAACTTATTCGGTTTTGGAATTGGTGTCATGTTGATGTGGAACAACGACCGTTTCCAAATCTTGTGATTTGTGAGCCTGTTTTAATCAATTCTATGGAAGAGAATTAATGAAACCATTGTGATAAATGGATGAAAACTTGATTTATGCTAAATTAAACATGATGCAAGATAAATTAACATGATTCTATGCTAAAGTTGATCTAATTATGTAATTGATAAGCTAATCTAAGCTAATTCTAAGCTAAAATATGGAAACCCTAATTTATAAACAAATTAAGATGGATGCATGGAAGCCATTAATGGATGTCTTAAGCTATTATGCAACTAAAATGAACTAAATTAAGCAAAAAGTGAGTAAATTGAGAGTGTGAGTGTGAGTGAATTCAACAACATGACTTTGCAATTGAAATATGGACCCATTTGTCTCCAAATAGTGCTTTATTTATAGGAGAGCAAATGAAAAATGGAGGGTTGAGATCAAAAAGATCAATCAACGGTCAAAGATGAAAGGAAGAAGAGGCATGGATCATGGATTCTCATCAACAAATGAGAATGCATAATGGGATTTAATCAAGGGCTCACATTTTCTTCAAACAAACACACTTTTGACCTACTCACATAGGTCAAAGGTAACTTGCTCAAAAGGTTAAAGGTTAAAACTTACATTAGAAGCTAAGTGAAAATATCCCTTTTTCAAATCATGGAGGAATAAGAATATTCCTTGGAATATTCATTTGGGTGAGATAAAAGGCATTTTGCAAATTAAAAAAAATTCTTAAATGTGCAAAAAGGGGATAAGGGATACTCCATGGGAATACTCCCATTTTAGAGGAAAATTAGTTTAATTGTTAATTAAACAAGGTTTAATTGCACAATTAGGGGATTAGAAGATTTAAAAGTGTGTTTCATTAAATTAAATGATTTAATGAATGGGGGAGAGATGAAACAATATTTAATTAAATAACTTAGGGTTATTTAAATAAGATGACTTAGGAAATTAAATTAAATATTTTGATTTATTTAATTTAATGAGATGAAATGTTAGCGCGAAGGGGGAATGAATTAACCTGAATTGATATATTAGGTTAATGGACGAAAATGATGCCATTAATTAAATTAACTAGGTTAATTTAATT
>VDFB02351343.1:0-26563 GCA_007258455.2 Sequoia sempervirens
ATACAACATGACAACTAAAATTAATAACTATACCCAAATCTACTTGACCTTTATATTTGTAACTAGGTCAAGATCAACTAGTTGTATTAGACCTCTTATATAGTTGATATAATACTTTGCACATGTGTCTAAAAGTATTATAATCTCTTGAAAATTTTTGATTTAACATTTTAAAGACATACACAATTACAAACATATTTAACATAGTTATTTGGAAGTTTAACACATTAGTTTTGTTGAAATTAAACAATGAACATGTCTAAAACCTATTTCCTACTCCTACAATTAATGGTTAAATGATTAGTGCCTTATTGGGTCATATAGTTTTTGATTAGTGCCTTATTGGGTCATATAGTTACATTCAACCAACACAAACAATAAACAATAAATAATAGTAGAGGTATGATGTGTAGCAACCATTCTACTTAATGACTATTTTGTAAACTTACTAATATTCATCTATAAAAAAGAAATGGACTATTATAAATTATAATTTGTAACATATTATATTGTTGTGGCACTTATCAAATCACTATTATAATCACTTTAGCAAATGTGGTGAAATAAATCTTTACAAGAATAGAGCCTATCATACATCTATTCCAAAAATATTCTAAAATGCCAGGAATTGGCCAAGGAGACACATGATTATAGACATTTTCTTTAGTAGCTACCTCTCTAAAAATTAATGAAAAAATAAAATTGTGAATAAACTACTAAATTTGAAACCATAAAATACTTTACACTTTCATTTTATGAAAATCTAAGGACAACTTGTTGGTGTCAATAATATACATTACCTAACTAGTTCACTTGGTAGGTCCTATTCACACATGTCCACATGTTAAGTTTACTTAGGGCTCTAGAAATCTTTGTATAAGTCACTATTACACATGTGATCTTATATTATCTTATCACTAGTTGTATCATGCCATAGGATTAAGACACTTGCCACAATCTTGTCTTGTCCTATTTCTCATCCTTTCCTATATGAGCAAGGCACCATCTACATTATTTAATGTAGTGGTAAGTACCATAATTGACCCATTGTTGATCATTGTAAATTATTTCATCCATACCCATAAATATATCTTACTTCTCTACTCTCTTGTGGAAGGCTATCTTTGGTTTTGTAGGTGATCCTGGGGTATGTGAGTTCATAGTTAGCTCTTACATGGTATTAGAGCTCTAGATTTGCAAATACCTTTCTCATATATGAGGTTTATTCAAGGATTCTATTTTTATAGATACATTTTGGGGTAGAAAGAGCCTCACCATTAAGTCTAGAAGGCCCAAAGACCCATATTTTCATATAAAACACATCATATTTTGGCAACATTTTTTTGGCCATTTTTAGAAAGGTTTACAAATTCAACAAGTCAAAATTTTGCATAGTTGTATAAAATTTCTACATCCATATGAGAAGGAATCTTTAATACAATTTGCAACAATATTAGTGGTACCAGGTCTATAGATTTACATAATATTTGCTATGTGTTAGTGGATGTCAACCTATGCCAAGTAGTAAGTATGGTTAACATAACTATTTATTAGAAACATGGATTTTTTAACTTTTGTGTTGATTTAGTGTAGATAGGTTTGTAAAAGGTTACAAGAGTATAAGCCCCTAGTTTAGGCCGACCTCAGGGGGGCTTAAACCCAACAAGTAGAGACCTGCTACCAATGGCATGTGGGAAGTCTTCGCTCGAGAGGTCACATTCATCGCTCTGCCAATGTTTATAACTATTGTGCCACCCATGGAAAATCAATTAGAATTTTCTATCTAGGATCCACCAAAAAATTACACTACCACTAGTTTTCTTAGCTCTTTCAACACCCAAGTAGTGGAGTGCACCCATCCCTTACCTCCCTACCACCAGGTGGCCCCTTTTTCTTGGAAGACTAACTATTTTTTCTAGGAGCAATAAATTTTAATCTAAACGTTAGATTTTCACAAACAAGACATCATTGAATATATGGTTCCATATAATTTCTAATGGTGTAGGTATCATTATCATATTTTTCTTCTGGTATATTTTATTTCTGATTGAAGTCAAATATCTTATTTCAAACTCTAAGCTCATAAATTTTTCTTTTTTATCCAATTTTTATGATTCTTGTAAATTGGAAAAGTATTGAGGAGCTCTTCAAATACATTCATGTATTTTTTTTTATGGATTAAGCCTAGATATATTTTAGTTATTTTTTGCAAATATCATATTTTGATTAATAACTTAGACATCCTCATACCTTGAGAAGTTATGTTTTTTTAGGGGGAATTCATTTTAGTATTGAGTATATTTAAGAGTTTCTAATTGTTGTTGAAGGTTGTTGTATTTGTAAATTTGGAGATCTATCTTAGTTCATTATGGGTTTTTAATTTCATCCTTCTCTTATCATCTTGAAAAGGGGAAACTATAAGCAATGGAGAGATATAATCTTGAAACATCTGTGTTGGCTTCATCTTTTTGCCACATTTGTATGGTATTGTTCCCCAACTAGGTAATCCTTGTAAGAATTATTTTGGACAACTAAAAAGGAACATATCACAGGAGTGATTGGTCTACATATTACTAATGGTACTTGGAATTCCATTGTATACCTTGAGTGCCCTCGTGATCCTAGTTTAGATTGTCTTGTACCTCTTGATGAATATACAATATTCCATATGACTAAAATAATCTTAAGGAGTTTGATTTTATGGACCACTTTCCATATTTAGATGATGTGGATGATGAGGTTTCTTTATATTCTCCTTCTCCTTGCACAAAGATAATTTTTGATCCTTCACCTTCATTGATTCCTTGTGAAAAATAGTTGATTGAGACTCCCATCATTCATGTTGCTTTAGAGTTTACTTTAGTTTAGTAGGACAAACATAGTCTTTTAGATTTAACTTTGTGGGATACTTGACAAGTATATATAATTTTTTTTGAGTCTTATATTGTAGATTTGGAGGAAAAATTTGAGGGGTTATCTCTCCTCTTTGATGAAAATTATTGCACTACCATTTTCAAACCATAATTGTATTTAGAGATTGTTCTTCATGAGTTTGTACAAAGTATTTATTTATCATCTACTTTGATTGGGGTAGCACCTAATTTTGTTGTGGCATACTCTAGCATGAAGACACTTGATTAATGTTTAGAGGAACCTATCATGAGACTTTTTTTCTCATCTCTCTTGTTGGAGTTGGAGTTTCTTCTACATCCACCATTGAAATTGTTTATTGGAATGTATTTATTTTGTCTTCAAGTGCTTTCCATTGACAAATGAGTTACCTCATTATGGGGGGATCTATAGTCTCACTCTTTCTCTCTTATGGGGGGATATTTATTGTATATTTCTGATGGATGTAGTTCTTGGGGGGTCATGTTGAGTCCTCAATTAATCACTTCTTCCATCACTTGTACATGGTTGTTTTCTTGCATTCTCTCTTTTAGAGAGGGGTTTTTTCCCACATGGTTTTTATCCACTCTTTTTTGTGAGAGATAATTTGTAAATGGGTACCTAACATGGCCTAGTAGCTAGGACCCCATCCTTGCATCCTTACATTATTTATGCATCTTTTCATTCTTGTATTTTTTGTTTCTCCCTAAGTTGCACTTAAGGGTGGGGTGTGATGGTGTGAATGAGTTATATTACCTAACTAGTTCACCTAGTAGGTCCTACTCACTCATGTGCACATGTTTAAGTTTATTTAGGGATTTAGAAATCTTTCTAGAAGTCGCTAATGCACTTGTGATATTATCTTATCTTATCACTAGTTATCTCATGTAATAGGAATACGACACTTGTCACAATCTTGTCGTGTCCTATCTCTCAATCTTTCCTATATAAGAAAGGCCTCATGTACATTATGTAATGTATGGGTAAGTACTATCATTTATCCATTAAATTGATCATTATATATTATTACATTCATATCAAGAAATATATCCTCTCGATCTACTCTCTTGTGGAATGATATCTTTGGTTTTGTAGGCGATCTTGGGTTATGTGAGCTCACTATCAACTCTTTAATAAATAACCATTGTAATGAGGAATATACTCACATTTATAGATCTCTAGCCTGGGTATTTGAACCTTAGAGAATAAATATGGCTATTTTTCATCAAAGAGGTCACACATGCTCTTTCAATCATCATATTTAATTCCTATGTGTATAAATCATCCATTTGGAAATTATAGAGATACCTTAAAACATGGGAAGATCACCTTATTTTTATTCACCATCATTTTGAGCATTAATGGCATTCAAGTATGAATGTACAAGGTATAATAGTGCTTATTAAATTGACTAAAATAATATCTTGGATATGACATGAAAATTAGGCTCTAAATTCTCAACCACAACCCTAAATTAGGGTATGGTTTCTTGTGTCATTTCCTCATATGAATTCATGTATTTTTAAAATAAAAATGTGTTTTAGGCATACTTGGATCCAATTTGGTAGTTGCAAGGACATGTTGATTCATTAATTGTGTTTTGAGTATTTTTCTTCACTATCTCTAAAAAATTCTCTCAAATATGTGCCCAAATGATGAATACTTATTTTTGGGTAGAATTTTTTCAAGTGGTTACTTCTTCAAATCAGGTCATAAATGACATACAACATATAGGAGGGTAGGTAGGATTATACAAAATAAAATACAAGAGTTTTGGGCCATCAAGGGTCAAAGGTTGAGAGTAATATAGAGCTCATACTATTAAGGTATGTAGATGCAGGGAAGTTCAAATAGGATCCCTCAAAATGGAAACAAAGTCTCAAAGTGTCAAGGATTGGGGTTTATGGTGGCTTATACTAGGCATTGTTGTTCCTTGCACTCACACCCCATTTTTTTTTCTAGCAAAATGGGAACCCGCCTTTTATTTTTCCTCTTCTCCTTCTCTTTGCTTTTCTTCCTCCCTTTCCTCCCTTTTTTTCTTGGTTTCTTTCTTTTCCTCCTCTTTCTTTCCCTTTATTTTTGCTTCATCGAAGTTTCAAGGTTTCTTAGGATGGCATGCCATCTTTGTCGGGGGCCGGAGGCTCTCCCGATGTCTTTGCATTCCGCAAAGCATCTATTTTGGGTTTGACCATCGAGTTCCCTTAGGTGATATACCCCGACACTCTCGACTCGATGCTCAATGGCAACAATATCTTGTCATCCTCATTTTCCCCACCTATTAGTGCATCAAGCATTACTACACGTGGCCGAGTGTGCATCATTTCAAGTGGATCTAAAAAGGGAGAATGAATGAAGTTTTTAATTGTCATTTAAAATTATTGAGTTATGTTCATTTTGAACTTTTTAATTTCCTCAAAACCTTCCTTGTGATAAAAATCCACACTCCTCATAATTGCTTATTGCTCAATCTAGTGTTGAATTGTCATCGCTATGGTTGTTACCCTAGTTTGTTGAGTGGTGCTTTTATGTTTTTCCTCTTGTTTTCCATATTTTATTTTCATGCCTTTATGCCCATGATGATATTTCCTAGTAAGCTTTGAGACCTTTGTGAATTTCCTTTGTTTCTCTGGTTTTTCTCTTGTTTGTTCTTGA
Source organism: Sequoia sempervirens (assembly GCA_007258455.2). Lineage (NCBI taxonomy): Eukaryota > Viridiplantae > Streptophyta > Pinopsida > Cupressales > Cupressaceae > Sequoia > Sequoia sempervirens. The sequence goes on from VDFB02351343.1 coordinate 5,542, forward strand.
GGTTTTTGTTGTCATGTCAATTTGGCTAAGTTTTTTTGTCTTTCATATTCTTGATTTTGTTCATTTGTTGTTTTGTTTATTTCTTCCCTCTTTTGGGTTTTATTTGTGTTTCTTTTTAGTCAGCTTGCTAAATCTTGTTTCACCCTGACACCTTGATCGAGCATGTTTATGACATCATGTAGTGCCTGTTTGGGTCCCAAGTTTCCCTTTCCATTTTTGGGAAAGGGAGGTTAGAATGTTTCAATAAACCACTTGGCCTTAAAAATAATTTCATGTTTTGATTTAGATTGTTGGTCGACGGACATCAACAATGTCTCTTAGCATGTCTTAACCAAAGTTACCAACAGACCTCAAGCCATATTCATGACCCTTGATATTTGATGAAAAATACTTTTGAAAGAATTGGTTGAACAATATTAGATGTTGGAAATTAGGGAGATCCTTTAACATTTATCCTAAAAACTTTAAGTAAGAGTTAAATTGGATTCTCGACTTTCGAAACCTGAAGGGCCTTTGTGCTTTTATTTATAACCTTTCCATTTTGTCGGGCTTCGAAAATAAATCTTACCTAATATCAAAAGAAGATTCAAAAGAACATAAAATAATCTTCCAAATCTTCGGTCCCCAAAGAAAATTGAGGAAGAAAACATGTATTTTTGGGAATCAAGACTTGGGCCTTCAACTTATCAATTGCCGAAAGAAATCATCAAAGAGCGAGTGATATCTCTGATCCGACTCTTGACGATATTTCCTTTTACTTTGTGAAGGGTATTGGTGATTGAACGTATTCCTTAGTAGTTAAATTATGAGTAAGAGATATTTGTTATCAGCGAACTCCGATCCCAGACTGAGAATCCATTTATTTTCACAAACAAATTATCAGGTATTGATTGGCTAGCCAGGTGTTCTCCTAATGGTTGTGGTCCTACAATACGAAATTAGGAAAAATATACTCGAACTGTGACACACAAAATTCAAACAATTTGGCACACCTCTTGCAATAACAATATTTAGGGTAAGACTGATTAGAATGCCTAAGGTTTTGGTAAGCGATAAGGGGTAATATTGAAACCCGATCCCTGATAAAGTAGGAATTTGGTTAAGTAAGGATTTGAAAGCCTTACATTGTAACAGAGCTTAATATAGCTAATCTTTGGAGCCTGATTAGGGTGTTGGTTCAAATCTTTTAATTAATTTCTTCGGTACTCTAATGGATGATATTTTAATGTGCAAGCAATATGTAAGGAGAAGGTACCAAAATGAAGTACCAATACAGAGGGTACCACCCTCTATCTAAGATGTTTTATCCTTACCCAGATATTGGAGATACTAATCTAGGACATGTAGACATGGATGAGTTCCATAGGAGAATCTACAATGAAGCAAAAAGATCAAACAAGGCTACTTCTTTGGTTAATTCCAGTTTGATGGAGGAAGTTTTCTTCCTAGTTTCAGTGCAATCTCTTGAGCTAGTATTGACATGCACTCAATATTGCAATCACAAACAAAGATAGATATTAGGACCATTTGGAGAGTCCATTCTTTATATCATCCCATATATTATTGAGAAGGGTATTCAAGATCCCTCCCTCCCCCAAGTATGAAGCCATCAACATGAAGAAAATAGTGAATTATTTTAAGAAACATAATGTAAGCTATCTCAACATCATCAATAATAAAATGTTACTTAATTCCAATAATTTAGCTCTCAAGATGGCTAAGGTATAGAGCATAAGTGAATTTTGGGAAGATATCACAGATCAAATCAAACTCCTTAGTAGAGTTTATGATTATCCACATGCTAGGGATTTCTACCTTTAGATGTGTTACTTCATATTAACCATCATAGAAGAAAATAAAGTAGACTTGGCTACCATAATCAGTAACACTCTTCATGCACAATTCAAAGATGTGTTGAACAATAGCAAATTCTATATGACTTCCTATTTGGTGTACTTGTTGGCTTATCAAGTAACCTTCCTAGAGACTTACAAAGGATAAGATCTTTTCAGCTAGAGGAGGGAATTCAAAATATATGAGCATTACCCATAGTTAGAGATAAATACCTTAGTAATAGAAACTACTATGTGGAAAATGATGCTTTTCTCTATGCTATTATTATTATTAAAGGATTAGGAAAATAATTTAAGCTAAGAGAATCTTATTGGAAGCAATGGTAGATATTAAGAATTATGGGAATTGGTATATTCAGTTCAAGACCTCATACATTAGGATGGCATGTTTCCACAAGGCTCCCCTCAAATTGTTGAGGTACTCCACTAATAGGATAATCCTATTAGAATTATTTAGACAACTAACAATGATCCAAAAGTTGGTTATTGGGAATAAAAAATAAGGATACTCTTTCCCTATAAAGGTGAGTGTCTACTCTTGTGCCAATATGCAAAATGCCAAGACAATTGAAGTAGAGTTAGAAATGTACACAATAGGGCACATGTGAGTGAACCTAAGGCTAATTTTGATCATATTGGAAAGATTAGAAAATTCATAGGCTCACTTTTTAAACATGAGCATGCTCTAGAGGACCATTGGTGAGGATGAATTTAAGGCAAGGATTAAATACTATTGTAGATTAGCCGGTAGATATTAAAGGGAGCTTGTGATGTGGAAAAGTGTCCAAAAGAATATTTGAGGATAATGGGAAAGTCTTGGACTACCATCTACAATGGTGAAGGATTTTATAACCAACCAATCTACAACATGGATTGCTCCATAACAGAAGACCAATACATGAAAGTAAGAGCAACTAGCATCATAGTTTGTTCAAAAAGATGGTCAGTGTCTCCTTTTCCCATGATAGAGTTACCATGACCTCAATCTCAGCCTAAGAAGTCCAAGGTAGTTTGAGGTCCATCTACTTCTACAATTGAGAAAGAAAGACCATCATCTTCGACATCTAGATCAAAGAAGAAGAAAGATAAAGAGAAAATAGTCATTGAAACAAGTGAAGAGGAGAGTGAGGAAGATATCTATCTGAAAAGGAAAAAGAGAACTATGAGTTTTCCTTGAGCCACATCTATCCCTAGGTCTAGTTCACCCACTCCTTCCTTTTCTCCCCCACTTGAGTCTCTCTTCCATATCGTCTTCCAAGTCCTCCTCCATCACCTCAAAATCCATCTCCTCCCCCAATTCCTCCATCACTTCAAAATCCATCTCATTCCCCACATCTCCTCCCCACATTCTCCTCCTCACGTCCCTCCTCATATTCCCAATTCTCCAATCCCTCCTCCTCCTACCTCATCTCCCATTCTTTCTCCTTCTCAAGAACGAGAAGAGCTACAAATTGCAGAGGAAATTCAGAAAAACAAGGTAGTAGGAGAAGAAATTGGAAGAGAAGAGTAGAACAAGAAAAGTAAGTACTAGAGGTGGAGTATGAGGAATCTCAAGCCTCACATGACATAGAGGTAATTCCCTCTCCTAAGCATTAAGTCTCTTCTACCCTCCCAATATGGTTAAACCATACAATTCAAAAGAGGAAAATGACATATGTCCAAGAAGAAGAGGATAACTTTGCTATTCTTGCTGAAGCTTTCTAAACATCAAAAGGTAAAAGAAATAGATCAAGGAGGTTGTCTACCATCACCATAGATGAACACAAGAATAGAATGACATAAATTGCTACCCCATGGTAGAAAAACTTGAATCAGACATGTTGGTTGAAGATTATCAGATGCAACAGGTAAACCTGGGTGTTTAGACCAAAGAAGGAGAACAACAATCATTATAGCTGGCTATATCTACTATCCTTAAAAGAATGCAAAAGGACAAAAATACCAAGGAGGAACTTAAGTCTTAGGTATCTTAGTTGACAACCTATGTCAACCACTTGATTGGACTTGTCGATTCAGTTACTTTTTTACAGTCTTGTAGGGCTGCACTCAAAATGATACTTTGCATTCAAATCGTGAAGGTCTACTATCTGCAGCAGAGAGTCGAGGAATGATTTGTAAGCATTAGCAAGAAAGATTTTAAAGAAAGAAATAAAGTATTACCACCGTATTAGTGATGAAGTCAGTCTAGCTCACCAAATGGAGCTAGAAATAAATGGAGATTTATTGGTTTAGGATGATTACATCCCAAATTTGCAAAAGATCAAGGCTACTCCTACAAAGGATTTGATAAAGGCACTTGTAATCGAAGAAGGAGATCAGAACAAGCCAAAATAGTGTCTAAAAGAGAGACAATTGAGGGTTAATATTTTTAACAAGTACAAGCACAAACCGAACAAAAAAGGCCTAGCCAGAACATGTAATGGTAAAATGAGTAGTTTGTGGAAAGTCTGGGATGCACTTCTAGGAAACTCCTTTCTTGTGATTCACTGAGAAAAGATGATCAGGGAGTTTGAGAAGTCTCTACATGGTCAACTCAGTCATATAACCCTTGACCATATGATGACTCGAAAGGGAGATCTTTAGATTTTATATGAATTTCTTTTTGCCTTCAATGACTTGCAAGAAAATTTGGAGAACTTTGCATTTTATTAAAGGATAGAATTAAAATATCATAAGGGGCCAATCATGGATGCAATGAATGAAGTTATTAATAATTACCGATAGGCTATATATAGTGTGAGCTTTGGCCTGAAACCTGTCTCACGCCATCTAACTACCTCGGTTGCCGTGAAACTGGGATGGTTTTCAGTCGCAATCAAATCAGAGTAAATCAGATCTGAATCAAATCCAATCTCTGATCGGATCTGAATCAAATCCAATTGCTGAATTAATAATTAAATTTGAACTCGCATCGTTTAAAAGGCTTAAAAAATCTCGTCTCCAGCTCAAGAATCGATCAACTCTAAAAGCCTGATATTTTTTTATTTACTCTCTGCATGTTGTAAATAGATTGAAGCAGCCACTATAGGTTCAGGTGATCCGGCCCAATTGTCAGCCCTGCTATTTCTGCACTCCCATCATGACATGCGCCCTTCTCCTGCAGTATTCGCAGCAGGTCTCGGGTTCTATTCTCTCTATGGAGGACAAGGCATACTTACTTTCGTTGTTGCCAAGGCTCTTTCCTTCCTCTCGAGGCGATGGAAATAATGCCAATCTAAAGTGAGCAAAGTGATGGAAGCCCTCATTGCAGGTTATTATGGAGAACAATGCGCCCATTTACGGCTCCGTCAATAAACAGAACAAAATTCTCCTCAAGGCGGCTCCTGTAAAAACTCAATACGGGAAAATCAGAGCGCATGGTAAGCTTTTCATGATTTTTAGCCGATAGGTGATATATATAGTGAAATTTCAGCTGAAAATTTGTCTCATGCCGTGAAACAACTCCTAAGTTGCTGTTAAACTGCGAAGTAGTTTGTTGTTTCGGTCTTCTTGAGCTCAAGAATCGAGCAACTTTAAAACCCCGATATTTTTAGATTTACTTTCATTTGTCATAAATAGATTGAAGCAGCAGCTGCACGGAGACTGATTTTGATTCGTCTCATTTTGTAAGTGGATGAAGATAGTACTTGAGCCCCCCTTACTGTAACTACAGGCAGGGCCCCTTTTGTATCAATTATTCTAGCCATAACTCAAACTTGTGCCAGCATTATGAAATCCCTAGTATTTACCACTGGACTACAACAGTCAGGCGACTCAAACTTATTTTGACCTTATTTGTACAAATTTTTTAACATAAAAGGCTTGGCGAATTGTCTCTGAAAATTTTGTAGAGATTTTAAAGCAACCTGAGATTTTTTAAAATCTGGATTGAGAGGGCTATTTAAAGGTCCTAGCATTGTATCTCCTCGTCAAATGTAGGTTGACTGTACCCTCAACAGAGTTTTGAAATTGGAGCAAATTTGCGCAAATTGATGCAGAATGCAGATGAAGCAATTTAAAGATGAAGAGCGGGAAAAGTAAATTAACATCAATTAGGCTAAAACAACTTTGTTGAGGGCTTACTAATAAATTTCTCTAAAAAATAGTTTCTGATGAACTATTCCCTAGCATCAAAGCTCCATCTGGCGGAAGCCCTTATTTGAGCAGATGGAGACAATCAAGTAAGACAGGATGGGCGCTCCATTTAAAACAAATGCCTGGGTGAAATCACTAATGATAAGCCTCCATCCTCGTCAGCTATAACTCTTTTTGCTTTCAGTTGGAGCAATCATCGAGTTGTCAATATGTGTTTTTAGAGCATTTTAAAAGATGAGATGGTTTTTTTTATTTTTAAATTTGGATATAATTAGCGGTTTCAAAATTATAAATCTAGTCAGACTTATATTGAATCTATGCTATAACAAAATACATTAAACAATGTCTCCAAATCAAAATTGAATGTGTCATCTTTAGCGCAGATGTGAGAGTGTTTACACTTCCTTTAGATTGTAGGGGTTTTGCTTACTGTTAATGACTTGAGTTCTTACAAGATGTTCTTTGAATTTTAAATCCACAATCAATACTTTTTATACTGAAATTTCCCAATTGTGTCCTGTATAATTAGAAACTACATTTTAGCCAAGGCTTTAAGGACATTCCTTGAAGACTATGTGGTGCCTAGAACCTAATGTAAGCGGAAGAAGTTAATGTGGTAGAGGGTAGTTCTGTCTGAGACCAATTTGTAGTCAGAAAATTTGCACAGCAAAGAAACCTCAGGGGATCTAGAGAAAAATGGTTGGAGATCAAGAAAACATAGGCATTAATTTCAAAGAAGGCTTACAACCCTATAACATAATATATGGAGCATGCTCTGTTATCTTTGTTATAATATTACATTTTTCTTTTTTATTTATTTTATGTTTACTATTTTTGTTATCTGCATTTTGTTACGATTTTACATTTTTGTTTCTTATTTATTTTATGTTTACTATTTCTATTATCTGCATTTGTTATGATTTTACATTTTTGTTTCTTATTTATTTATGTTATCTGCATTTGTTATGATTTTACATTTTTATGGTAATGATAAAAGTTATGGTCACAGATTTTCACTTCTATTTTTTTTTCTTTAATGCCTACTGGCAGTATGTAAAATAAACTACAACTTGTATTTACTTGTTGGTATTTTCTTCACATGAATGGTAAAAGTTGAAATCATAAGATGGCACAAAATGTAAACCAAATGGGTAAATCACTCGAGAACACATTAAATAAACAATTTTTTGTATGTTGACCTCCCTCCTGTTTTTAATTGACATTTTTCTTGAATTAGTTAACTTCTTAAATTCAGTTCGAGGGGTTGCAGGGTTTCCTTAATCTTTTATTGCTTTTCACAGGCATGTTTCTAAGGCAATTCGAGACAACGATCAACACCTTAGAGTGGGCGCTGAGTGAGATGGTGAGAAACCCCCACGTTGTCAAGAAGCTGGCGGTAGAAATTGAATTTGTAGTACGAAAACACTGTATGGTGAGCGAATCCAAACTTGCTAGCACAAAATACTTGTAGTGTGTGGTGAAAGAGGTCTTCTGAATGTACCCTATAGGGCCCCTAATGTTGGCTACTTTATACTTAAGTAGATAAGGCTAATCAAGAGCGTGTGGGCAATAAGAAAGATCCAGCAGTGTGGGAAGATCCCTCAACATTCAGGAGTATGCACATGTTTTGGAATTCTCATCCGAGTGATAGTTCATTTACTGTACAAATGAAAATCCAGAAATGTATAATTACTTATTAAAATTCACCATGGAAGCTCCAACTACTTAACCAAATTACAGTCAACATATCACTTAATTAATAAACATCAATTTTTTAAAGTCCAAGAGATTTAGTTGTAGAGTTTCTAGGAAAGACTATGTTTGAAGTTTGTGGAGCTTCAGGAAAAAGAATTATTCTCGAAGCTTTGTAACTAAATCACTTAATGACAAATAATAGGTTTTATGTATATTAGATATTTTGATTTTAAAATGGAAAATGACTCAATAGAGAAATTAGTTAAATCAGCTCTATTTTTCCCTACAGTTTCATATATTGACAAAAAGTTTGACATAGATAGGGGAGAGGGGTCCATAATGGAGCAGGGTCCAATAGTGAGGATAGAAGTAGTCCTCAGTGGACCCCATAGTGGAGCACTTTAATATCCAATTGCAAAACACTTTTTATCCATAAAGTATGCAAAGTGACAAATCATGTGATGCCACATCAGTGTACCAATAAAACATGACTTAGTGCACCACTATGGGTCTCACTTTTTTTTTGGGCTTTTTTGGATACCTCAACAAAAAGCATGTTGATGTGGCATCATATTTAATGATTTGGCCCTAAAACGAAATATAGAAGCAAATGAGTTGCCAAATAAACTGTTGTACAAAATTGGGAGTGATTTGAAATTTTCACGTTGAATTTTGAGAAACATGAAGTTAGGGTGCTCCACTATAGGCCCCTCTCCCCTACATTGAGCAAAAATATCAGATAAAATTTTCTTAAATTTTAATTAAACAAATGGCTGCCCAGCCTGAGATTTAATAATTTTGCATTGTATATTTTTAATCATTTATTAAATTGTAATCAATTTGTTTCTGCACAAACCCTTTCTCTGCACAAACCAAGAATCAAGATATGATAATGCTATCTATTTATATTGTGATTGAGTTTGTGTTTGCAATTGCATGTGTGCATGCGACCATATGTATGGCATGTGTTTGTGCGCAATCCTTGTTGTTGGCATGTCTCCCTCTAGGATTTCACTCTTCTTTTTTTACATGTTAACTTTATGTTTACAACTATGTAACATTTTTTTTTGGTTTGAAATATTCTAGTTGGTGATAGATTGGTTTTACTTTTAGTGATAAAAATTGTGCATGGTTAAAAGTTATTTGAGACCATTCATTGTTTGAAGGATGTTCCATTTGCCGTTTGTCTGCTAACTGTGTTCCAAAGGGAAAAACAAGGTAGGTTTTTTAATGCCCTTTACTGGTCTGAAACATTTAGACCTTCAAATTCTGTTAGTGGCCAGTGAATTTAAACAGCTAGTATTCAAAGTCTGGCCACCTCTTGTTTAAACTTTAAAGTATTTAAACTATTATACCTATCTATATAAATAAATAAATAATTATAAATATTTTCTACATTTAAAAATGGTGGATTCATTGTGTATATCATTTACGTCTTTACATTGCTTTGAAATTTATGTTTGTGAATTTCAGTAAGTGTAGGGACACATAACTCACTCAAAGGTAAAAATGTATGTGGAGCAGCTCTAAGAGCAAGTAATTTTTTTATTACATGTATTCTATAGGGAAACTGTAAATCTTCAGGATCGCCTTCGATAAATACTCTCTGAATTTTGCTATGGTCTCATCCATGTGAGGGGATAAAGTTTAATTTTCCTTAGCGTTTATTAGCAAGAAATCAAGTTGTTGCTTTGAACTTCTTCTACGTAGCCCATGAGCATGTCTACAGACCTTATCCCTCCCTTGAATTCTTTGAACTCGCAATCTGTTGCGGCTGAAGGAAGCATATGAGAGCACTTCTATTGGTCCAACATTTATAACATTCACTCTTCATCTGGAGATTCCAAACTAATTTAAACCCCGAATAAAACTGTTAAATGCTTTTTTGCTAATCTCTTTTTTTCATAAGATAGACTCTTCATTTTCATATCATCTTTTTCTTCATCAGAGGGCTCTCTTTCTGCCTCTAATTCTATAGTTAATTATTTCAAGAAGGAATTTGACACTGTTTTTGATAAGTCTTGTGTTTCAATTGGCTGTCTCCTAGCTTTTGTACACCTTAAACTTACATGAATTCGTGGTGGGTTGATTGATTCTTTGGTGTACCCACAAATTGAAACAAATTCGTTTGATGTATTTTTTAAATAACCAAATTTATTTGATAGATAATCAATTTTTTGGAAATTAAAGAGGCTTGCCATGCTCTAATGAGTTTTTTTTTTAAGGTGACCCCGAAATGTCAACCCAAATAGTTTGTAAATTTGTACTCAACTAGAAGTAATAATAAGATTTGTTCATGGGCACCATTTTCCCAACTTTGATTTTTTTGCAAACTTCTTTAAATTTTAACAACATATCAATCGACCAACACAACAATTTGAAAAAGTGATAACCAAAGAGATGTACATTTACCAAGAGTGATTGTTTAGCTTTAAAGTTATTTGCACATACAAAATAGTTAACAGGCTCCATTACCAATTGAGATTCCTTTGATGGATAAAAACTATGATATATGCTTGAAATGTGAACCCGTCTTCTCCATCCATCTACAAAGACAAATCTCTTGAGAATGCTATCTAAGAATTTCCAAGAAACTTTGTTGTTGGCTTCATTCATACCTAATTTTAATATCCCATCTTTTCTTTTTTGTTTGGTGTTGTGAATGGCCTAATATGCTACTCTTTTCCCTCCCCCTATTTGAAACTCCCTTGGTAGTTGGGAAATATTGTAAAATACCTAGCTAACTTTTTTTCTCTTTGTAAATGTTTGATGGAATTAAAATGCAAGATATTATATTTATAAAGACAACTCTCCGGAAAACCAATGATGCCTATAAACATTCTCTGAATAAATCTATATAATTCCATAATTCCATATCAGCTGATAGTAAAATAGTACTGTCAATGTACTAATCATAATATGGAAGTGTAATTTTGCAGTGTTCATCTAAGTTGATAGTAAAGTCTACAATCTTGACCTCTTGATGGCAATAAGTTAAAATGCCTTCCAGCTAAATGGGTGTTAGTTGATACTGCTGATCTATACCCTTAATTTCCAACTTATACACTTTGTGGCAACTAAGATCACTTTAATTAAACAAATCGCTATAAATATCTAAATCTGCGAAAAAGATATAACCTATAATTTAGCTTTCATTTGGAGACTGTAGTGAATTTTCTTCAACTTATTCTTCTTGTAATGAGAAGTTAACCATATTTTACTTTTGTGATGATTCCTATCATAGTTGCTCTTTAAGTCGAGCATAGCAGCCATGGAAATGCCAAAGAACTTTGAAATCAAGTTTCCCACCACTGCATCATTTAAAGGAAAAATATTTATATACATTTATTTTCCTTTAAACATAGTAATGAGAACACAACATTGTTAAATTTGAATTTATATTCATTTATCATCATTAATTTTTTGATATTTTATTCCTCATTTGTTAATATTAGATGCTATCATTTCTTTTTTTTGGGTGTTTAAGTCCGTCATCTTTTTCATTAATATAGAATCTCCTTTATTCTTCATATTATTATGTGAAATGGAATATGAATTTATAATTATCTTTTACAACTGATTATTTTTATTAAATAATTTTGCATGAGAAATGCTAAAAGAATTCGTACACTCAATTTTGTTTAGAATATTAAAATCTATCTTCATATTTCCTAAATTTGCAAGAGACATTTTCAACTCCATTAATTAGGGTTATGTGAATGCATTACAGTGCATGACATAATTGATAAAACAACGTTTAAGATCAAAATTATATAAGAATTTTTGAATGCTCTAGGAATTGACAATTCTATTAAAAACTATTTGTTTAAAATCCTAGATCAATATTAAAATCTTGAAACCTGATTCATCATGTTATAAATGCATTTCTAATCAATGTTATTACTAAAGGATTTTTGATCAGTTTTGACCATTGGTACAAAGGTCTTTGTAATTCATTTTACTATCAAATTTTCCCAATGTTACATAGAGAATAACCCTAAATTCAAGTTTATCACCATTGCATTATTTACAAAAAAAGTTATTAGAAAGATATATACATATTATTTTTCTTTAATTTGAGTAATGAAAACAAAGCATTGTTGAATATTAAATTTTTGCTACATTTTTTATAGTGCAATTATAGTGCAAATTCTTTGAGTTAAGATTGATCATTTAGTTTCTTATGCTAACTAGTTTGAATAAAACAAGATTTCAAGTACCACTGTAGGATTTGAACATTTTGTAAGAAATACTTTAGATTGAGAAAAAAATTGTGTTCCTTTTTAAGAAATTGATTCATGATGCTACAAAGGCATTTTTGACCATCGTTAGGAAGGCATCTTTGACCCATTAAATATTAAAACAATGTATGAGTGAAAAGGCCTACAAATAACTGACAACACATCCTTCTATTGTATCCTAAATTATCCAATATGTATAAGTTGAGGTCTATAATATTGTATACTAATGGAGGAGTTTGGCAAAACAAATCAGATGTAGATAAAATTCAAATTCATGTATCGTGTCCTTTTCTCTAAAATCTTTTAGTGAGCAAGTAATATATTGTGCCTTCTCGAGCCCTATCTTCTCAAGCTAGTTGGTTGTCTACTTTTCTTTTCACTAAAAAAATCGACATAGAGAATTGTTACATATATTTTTACCACTTGCATTATTAGTTATACAATCGTGTAGAATTGCATTATCACATTGGATCATAGTGTGTCTTATTTTTGCATATGTCCAACATTTTCATCAACCAAACTATGAACATCAGTACACAATCCTCTTGTATTTGCTTGGCATATCTAGTTATTGTTACAAGGACATTGTATCATAGAACATTAAAAGATGTTAGCATTTTTAGGTTGTTTGTACTTGATTACCAATTGTTGTTGTAAAGTGATTACAAGATATTTCCTAATAAATTTTATTACTTGTCCACTATATCCTACTCAACAACAACCTTTAGAGCAAACTTAGAACCATTTTCATTTGGAATATTAAATTCTTGGTCATAAGTTGTAATTGTAACAACCAAGAACTGTTTCTAACTAACCTTGCCTAGACAGTTTTCCAACTCTCTGCACAAATGCCTTCGAAACATAAGCATAAAAAATCATTGACTGTAAAATCTTCAAAATTGAACTTTATAAAAAGAAAATCATCAATTCCCAATAAGAAAATAATTTTCTCGGCGTAACCCTTGCACCCCTCTGGTGCAAGTGCTAGTTTAATAGAAAGCTTTCCAAGTTATAAGTGATTGAATAATTAAACTTTATTATTTTAACCAATTTTGTGATAATTCAATGTACCAAGTGGTAAAGTTCCAATCTGGCATTGAATTTCTAGTTAGACTTTAGTTAAATAATTAGTTGTTAAGTTTTTATGTCTATTTTCAGATAAGGTCTAATCACCCGAGTTGAACTCTCAATTAATTTTTTTAGATCCACAAGATATGGAACACATGGTTCCTATATATTTAGATATTTGGAAATTGTTAAGGAAGAAAAACTATTTTATTTGCAAGGAACTAATACAATTTCAGTGTGGATTTTCCTGCTGTATTTTGGAGTGACTTATAAAAATATTGAAGGATTACACCTATTGCATGCATATGGGTTTTGATTATTGGTGATGGTATGTCTATTTTATTTATTTGAATTGAATAAATTGGTAAAATCAATTGTGTTACAATGTTATTGAATATAGTCTTATATGAGATCTACACATGCTTTATGGTGATTTGACTTGACGTGGCTTAAAAACCTTGAGATTATAAATTTCCTTTGATGATTGTATTGGTATTAGCAGTGATTGGGTGAATTCTAATTACTTTAGTACTAATTACCTTGATTTTACCTAACCTTTTTAGAATTTATAAATAAAACGACTTATCTTTGTCCATTCAGTTTAGGTTTATTCTTTAAATTTTTCTTTACTTTAATATTTTAATATTTATTTATGATACTTTAAACCTTTAAAAGAGTACTATAATTATATAGATCTACTAAAGAATCAATGTAATAACATGCAATTGATCTCAAATTAAGAGAAATGTATGTTTTTATTTGATATTGCATGACTTGAGTATATTTTATGGAATATTTGAATCACTTAGGCCCCTTTTTAAACAAGTTTACATGAACCACTAAGATATCTATCACATTCAAGACCCGACCTAAAAGGAACCTTGGAGTAGGAATCCCTAATTTTCAAGAGTAGCGATTTATTGTTACTCATTAGGTGGTTGGCTAAAATCACCATCAACATGTACCACTTAGAAGGGAAGCCTACAAATCTAACTCCAATAGGATGCATAATAAAAATTATTGGGTGATCGAGTTTAGGAATGCAAAAGAAAGAGTACCAAGGTAGCAAGAAGGGCGAAATTGAAACTTCATGAAATATATGAAGAAACCAAAAAATTCGAGGGTTGGGCATGTTAAAGAACAAGTATCCAAGTAGAAGGAAGACCACAAATATGACTCTAATAGAATACTTGGAGAAAATTATAGAGTCATGAGTTGAGAGTCAAGGATGATATTGAAGGGTACTTAGGGAAGGGAAACTTTGATAGTTTGGAAATGAGAAAAATCTTAAGTGCTCAATGCAAATTTTTAGGGATTGAAGTTTAAGGAAAATGGTATTGAGGGAAACACAAATTAAAAACTCTAACACATAAAAGTTCCTATGGTATAAGGTTAGGGTTTTTGGGCTTGAATGGGCAAAATGAAGGTAAGGGAAAGGTTGATTTATTAACATCCGCACTTATAATATTTTTGCAAGGCAAAGGACCAAGATATTAGAATTGGTTGGAGAAGTATGCCAAGATAATGAAATACAATAGGTACAAAGTGATGGTAGAGATGGATGTGATGATATACTATGATGGAAAAACCTAAAATTTTAAAACTCTAACTACATTAAAAAACATAAGGAAATAAATATAAAACCCTCAACACTTAAGACATTTTAGATTTTTTTGTAACTTCTTAGACATGATGAGCATATAAAATATGACACAAGACAACAATTAAGAAAAAAATTGACATAAGGAAAACCCACTTAACCTATGTTAAATTAGTTATACAAGGTCAAATAACAAAAGGATATAATATACAAAGGGAACAAAACACAAAGAAATGAGATAGAACAAAATGGGGTGCCAACAAGGACCATGTCACATTTTTAAATTTTCATTAACTCATGAACTATGTGAATTTCAAAACTTACTCCCTTTTCTTAGTTTTCCTCATTTCTCCTTGTTCTTTCTTCTTTGAGCTTTTTTTGGCATTTTGGGGATTTGGTGAACATATCGTGTAGTTCACAAAAATCACATTTTTTTACTTTTATAACTCTATAACCTTGAAAAATTTGAACTTCAAACCTTTTTCACCTTCCTTTTTTACTTTTGTAAATTTTTCAAAATCATAAACTTTGTGACATTTACAGCTTAGAAATACAACATGCTTTCTTTATTACAAATTCACATGGTTTGCTAACATGTGAGCTTAGAACTTGAAGGAGAATGCAACTTTATACTTAGGTGAATTTGGGATTTTAACAATTTTGGGTGAATAACTTAAGTATAAGGGGGAATCAATACAACCAAGAGAGACAATTTGGAACATTTAAAATATCTTATATTGACTATAAGTAATAGACCAAAATAGGGAAAGACACACAAAAGGGACGAGAATCAAGCAAAGTTGACACTACAAGTTTGAGTCTAGACAAAACCTTTCAATCCCTTCATACAATTTTCAATATTATATTTGACCGTAGTGAAAAGTGTAACATCCTTGAATTTTAAAATTGAAATAAATCATATAAATTAATAATAAAACTATTATAATTATATGGGTTTATAATTACAATGTCCACACTATTATACTTATTTACTTTTATTACCTTTTTCACATAAGTTATGCTCCACTTTTCCATTCACTTACTATTGTCAATCGTAATTATGTAACTCTATCATTTTATACTTTTTTCTATTACCAATATTAATTTTTTTTAATTTATATACATGTGTGTTTACCATGGTTATATTTGTTTCACATATACACATAATGCACATGGCATATACTTAGCCTCTTATGGCCCTTATATCACTTCTACATGTTTTCATAATATAGTTTATATGCATTTTTATTCAACAATAATCTCTGAAGGTGATGCTACTTTTTATTCAACAATAATGCTCTAAATGGAGCTCTCTTCGAGAGGTTATGTTGCTTTTTCAAATTCTCTGAAGGTGGGAATTCCTAGTTCTTAGGCTTGCTGTAATGGCGGTATGTACGCTGATGGTGTGGTTGTTGGTGTGGATGTGTTAGATACTTGTCTGGTTGATGGAAGGGTTGGTGGGACCTTTTCCTTGGTTGGTGTTCCAAACTCTTCGATCTCAGTGGTCATTGATTCTCGCACTATGCAAGTGGGGCCCCCCTAAGACCTTGCCACCGGGGGCTTGTTGTCAAGTTCTGTGCTCGAGATTCCTGCTGATGGTTCTATAGTTGCTGGTTAGAAGCATGTTAAAGTCTTGTCTGATGGCCATCATAGGTCTAATCTCTTTGGTGCTAGACCAAAAGATAAGAGTTCCTCACCTCCGGTTGGTTTTTCTTCTAATCCCAGCTCTACTCTGACTCTATTCCTGATTGTATCATTGAGAAGAGCTTGGAAACAATGGATATGTCTCTTGTGGGGAAGTTTTTGGGCCCGCATCCAAATATTGAATTTTTTTACAGTATTGCTTTTAAATGTTGGTGGCTTAAGGGTTAGGTGGAGGTTGCTGCTATGGTGAAGGGGTTTTTCTCCTTTTCTTTTACATGCGAAGAAGATTTGTTGGGTGTCCTAACTGGTGATCCTTAGATGATTGGTAAGTATTCGCTGGTCCTTAAAAAGTGGGAACCGAGTTTTAATCCAAGCTCGTGCTTGTTTTATTCTGTTTTGGTTTGGGTCTTCTTGCCTACTCTCTCTTTGGAGCTTTCAGATGAGCAAGTGTTTAAAGGAATTGCTAGTACTTTTGGGAAGTTGTTTTCCATTGATTAGATGACTTTGTCTAGGAAAAGGTTGGTCTATGCTCACTTTTGTGTGATTGTTGATCAATCTATGGATTTTCCAAAGATGGCTAAGATTAACTCTAAACTAGGTGTGTGGAACCAAGTGGTGGAGTATGAATCTATCTTGTTTGCTTTCTTTCATTGTAAGAAATTTGGTCACTAGGCTAAGAAATTTCCATTAAAACCCCAAAAACCTTCTCATATTCCTCCTCATTCTCCCCATAAGGAGTGGAAGGAAAATGAGAGGATTTCAAAGGTGCAGGATGTTGAGACTCAGGCGAGGAAGTCTCAATCCTTTAAGAATTTCATGGAAGTGTTAGGTGTGATACCAAAGGATGTGCCAGTGGTTTTGAATGAAAATACTCTCACTGTTTTAGTAGAAGTTATGGTAGTTGAGAGTTGTGAAAAGACTGTGATAGTTCCTTTCATTGGGCCTCCTGATATGGTGAAGGAGACTATTCTGAGTGTGTGTAGTGTTTAGTGCCTATTCTAAATATAAAGGAAAATCAATGCAAAAAGCAAAAACAAAAGAAAAACACCCAAGATTGGGGGAAAAAGGATGGAACTCAACTTAAAAATGTAAACAAAGAGTAGAAATCACCTTGTTGAGCTTGATAGTTTCATTTTCCCCTTGAATGTGAATGATATGTGTGCTCCTTCAATACTTTGACAACATAACGGGTTGGTTTTTGCTTTATTTTGGATGTAAATGGGGATGAAAAGTGGGTGTAGATGATAGTGGATGAAAGATTGGATATGGAGGTTGAATGAAAGTTTGAGAGATTGTGAGCGAGCTTGAATGTTGTGTGTAGAATGCCCCAAAATGACTAAGTGTTAGTCATTTAGCCAAGGGAGATGTGAATGGAGGGTGGAGATTGAAAGAGGAGAGGAGATCAAGGGTTGAGAATTGAGGCATCTCAACCCACAAGATGATGAAACTTGCCATCATGTAGATGCATGAGACAAGATGTTTGACCAAAGGAATTAAAAATTCCTTTTTAATGTGCATGGGAAGGATAAAAGGAATTTAATATTCCTCTGGGAAAGGGGTACTTGGAAGTACCATAGGTAATGGATGTGACAAAAGGGAATTAAAAATTCCCTTAAATCCTCATGGGGAGAAGGAAAATGAATTAAAAATTCCTTGGGGGATGGGAGAGGAATTGAAAATTCCTCCAAGTACCTTGGGAAAATAAAGTGGAATTTAAAATTCCATTTGGGGATGTTGGTAGATTACATTGGGGTATGGGCTAGCATTTATTAGGAGGTTGAACAAAGGGATAGGTTAGGCTAATGGAGAGATATTAGGGCCCACTTGCATATTATGGAGGATGTGGCACCTCCTAATCATGGATTAGGAGTGTGCACATCCCTAACCAAGGATTAAACAAATTAATCATGACTAGAAGATAGTTATGGAGGATGTGACATGAGGGGAATTAAATAAATAGATTATTTATTTATTTTTTGGAGGAAAAACATAAATGATGGGAGTAAATAATTAAAGGTAATTATTTATATTAGGCTAGGATTTAAAGATGATAGAAGAAATAAATTAAGATGAAGGGATAAGGGATAATGAATATTAATTAAATAATGGAGTATTATTTAATTAATATAGATGATATGAAATTGGCTGAATTAGGGGTAAATTGATTAAATAGAAGTGGTCAACTTTTAGTGTCTACATTTTCCCCCTCTTTGAGATGGTGTTATGAAGTAGCATAATTTCAAAGAAGATTAAAACGTAGCACTTATAAGAGGATGGCTAGATTATGGAAGATACCCCAACTATTCAAAAGGTGACTAAAAAAAAAGATGATGAGAGTGAAGATGAAGGTTAGGGATTGATGATGTCACCTTGAGAGGACATACGAGTTGGGGAGAACACGAGTGTGCTCTCGAAGTGGATGAGATGATGCAAGATAAATGAGGAAGATGATACAAGATGATGAATAGAATGCGTGATGGGAGGAGAAAGAGATAGTGAAAGAAGAATATGATGGGAAAGCAAGTACAAAAGGATTAAAGGGAAAACATGATGTTGCCCTAGTCAAGCTACAAGTCAAGATTGATTGATGATGGATGAAGTGTTGTTGATAAGGGAACGATATATCTCAAAACAACACAAGGATGTGAAATGATACATCCTAATAATGATGATGATGGAATTTTTTTTTATGAGGGAATGATATATCCTAAAAATACACAAGGTTAGGGAAGGATACATCCCGATAATGATGAGAGTGTTGTTGATGAGGGAAGAATATATCTCGAAACAACACAAGGATTGGGAAGGATACATCCCAATGATGATGATGATGATGAGAGTGTTGTTGATGAGGTAACAATATATCTCGAAACAATATAAGGATTGGGAAGGATACATCCTGATGATAATGATGAGAGTGTTGTTGATGAGGGAATGATATATTCTGAAACAACACAAAATGATAGAGAAGGATACATATAGATGATGATGATGATGATGATGATGATGATTGGATCAAGGCTTGTAGCATGATTAGAAACATGGCCAAGGATGTGATTAGATGATTTATGCTAGATGGAATAGATCGAGATTAGATTGAGATGTGAGATTGTTGAAATGAATGAAGATGATGGAGGGAAATATACTTAGACTAACAAATCTATATTATCCTAAGAAGATTGAAGAGATGATAAAATGATGAGGATGGATGAAATGATACTTATAATAACAAATCTATATTATCCTAAGAAGATTGAAGAGATGATGAAATGATGAAGATGGATGAAAAGATGCTTAGAATAACAAATCTATATTATCTAAAAAAGATTGAAGAGATGATGAAATGATGAAGATGGAGGAAGTGGACTAAGGAGAACATATAGGATAGATAGATGAGGGAGAGTGATGAAGGAATGGATTAGAAATATGTAGGGTGAGTGGATGAGGGGATTTTCAATAGATGAGAGGATGAGGAATTGAGAAATTTGATGTTATGAATTATGCTGCCATGTAGTGAGCACTAAATTTGATATAGCATGGGATAATATGCACCAAGGTATGAGGAACTAGGCTGACATCGTATTGCATGCATGGGACTGACACAACAAATAACATGTTAGTCCAACATCCCAAATTCACAAAGGGCTTTGGTGGGGCCGATGTTGGAAAACCACAAACACAAAGGATGCCCCAACATAACACAAGAACACAAAGGATATTGGTGGGTACCACATAGGAAAACCAGGAAAACACGATCATATAGAAAACCAAGATATGCCCCTAGTTCTACCAGCCAAAGTGCACCATGATATAATGGATTGTGGCGACCTCAAGTAGGTTAGTAGGAAGCTCAAAAGATAAACAAAATGGAAAAGCACCGAGAAATTGCAATAAATATCAAATATCCTTTTCCATGAGGATGATAGGTGGATGTGATTGATGTGGCATGATGTGAGGAATGATATATCTTGCTAATACCAAAGATGGATGGGGTAGATTGTAGGATCGATACGACATAGAATAATGGAGACAAATTAAAACTTCAAGGGGCTAAAGAATTTTGTTGTGATTACTAGCTAGATAGGGACACTCTTGGTGACATGACAGACACAAGGACACACCCTAAAGGACAGACCTAGGCCTTGGAGGCTCATCAATGATGTCCTTTCCTACGTGAAAACATAGAGGCAACATAGTTTGACAAACCCAAACAATAAACAATGGAAAATGGATGATGAAATGTGAGACCTAATTATAAGTAGATACAATGATGGAACCTATATGATGACACAAGACTGGATGTGTGGATAGGAGGATGGTGATTGTGTGAAGGTTAGGAATTGGATAATTATCCAAATCATCAAAATATGAATTGGGAGGATGATAGGATGTATAGATGAGTGATGAAAAGTGATAAAAGATTATCGAGATGTGTGAAAGAGGTGGGAGTGATGATAGTGAGATAGATGGCATTGGATTGCATGGGAATAGCCTATAGCTAGATACCAATGACAATGGATTATAATATGGAATGAGGATAGAGATGAATGGATAGAGAGATAAGGATGGGGGGATTGAAGGGATGATACGATGGATGGATAGGAAGATAAGGATGGGATGGAATGAGGATAGAGATGAATGGATAGAGAGATAATGATGGGGGGATGGAAGGGATGATATGATGGATGGATAGGAAGATAAGAATGGGGAGATAATAATAGTGATATGGAAGGGATGACAAGTTATATGAATGATGTCTCCAAGGACTACATTATAAATCCAAAATATGCCCCAATCTAGATATGTCATGCATGATGAGGTAAGAGGGATGGAATATAAGATGATGG
>VDFB02351344.1:0-24718 GCA_007258455.2 Sequoia sempervirens
TAACTGGCAGCAGAATCCCCAATGGAGAAGTCCACAGTAATGGAAGAACCAATCCCCTAGCTCCCTGCAGTTTCAACAGCCACAACCTTAGGCCCTCATGCCACCTCTTGCAACACCTGCAGCAAATACTGGCCCTCCAAATGCCTATGCCTGCTCAACCATTTACAAATACTAATAATAAGTAGCAGCAGTCATAACAGCCTATGTATGTTACAGAAGCCAATCAGTATCCAACTTATGCCTTGAATATTCATGATATCCATCTCAGGTCTGGCACTACTCTCCCTGCTCTACAGCCGCCTGTAATTACAGAGATTCCAAACTTTTCCTTTGAGAAACATACTGATCTTGTAGAACATAGACCTATATTAGATACTGTCTCTAAGGAACCTGTCCTGCAGCATCAGGCCAAATCGCCTTTTCCTCAGAAATTGCAAATTACTACATCCAAGTCTATGGAAGAGCCTACCTTTGATATTTTAGATCAGTTAAAGAATGTACACATTCAAATTCCTCTTTTTCAAGCCATTAAAGATGTCCCAATTTATGAAAAAGTCATTAAGAAGGCCTATTTAAAGAAACTGGGAAGAAAGAAAAGGGATCCCCAAACTATCCATGTTCTAAGATAGTTGGTAGATATTATGTTAGGGAAGGCAGTCATTCCAAAATATACTGACCCTAGGAGTCCTATGGTACAAATAAATATTAATGGCCAACTAGTAAAGAATGTTTTGATAGACCTTGGTGTAGCCATCAATGTAATGACAAAGCATACAATGGAGTCCTTGAATATCCCAACAATTCGGTCTACACCTACCGTCCTACAGCTTGCTGATAGTTCCATAATAAAACCTGATGGAGTGGTAGAAGATATCATTGTCATCCTTGAGTCTTGGGAATACCCAACAGACTTCACCATATTGTCCACTAAGGAATCTTTGGGAGGATATCCTATTATCCTAGGTAGACCATGGTTAGCTACAACTGATACTTTTATCAGATTCCGTTCAGAAGATATGACAATTTCTGATGGTCAGTCAAGAAAGAAATTGACTTTATATCCACCTGCCCAGCCTTGGCCAGACTTGTCTCAATCAATTTGGCTAGATTTAGGAGAGGAAACTAAAGAAGTCAATTCATTGGCTCAGCTAATGATGTTGCAAAATAATCCATTTCCCAGCTTCAGAATGAGGATGACCTACTTTTACATATTTTGCAGTCCAACTCTAATTTGAGTAGCTCATCTGCTCCAGATAGTTGTCCTCAACAGTGTTTCCTACAACAACTGAATTCTGAGAGCCTACCACTTGAATCTCCTGCAGCTTATCACAACTTGCTTCCACATGAAATACAGACACCACCTTTATTAGTAGTCTCCATGAATGATTTTACCAAGCAAGTAGTAGTATCTACAGGCCGCTACCTGAACATCAATAATAAGCTACCTCAATCTCAACAAGCTGCCCTGGTCACAATGCTGCAAGATCAACACAAAGCTTTTGCATGGGACTATGGGGATATGAAGGGAATAAATCCTCAGCTCTTTACTGATAGGATCTACATTAAGGAAGACTGTTTACCTGTTAGACAGCCTCAAAGAAGGATAAACAAAGCACTCAGGGAAATAGTTAAAACAAAGCTCCAAAAATTGCTTGATGCTGGTTTTATCTACCCCATTTCAGACAATCAATGGGTATCTTCATTGGTGATTGTTCCTAAAAAAGGTGGAAAATGGAGAGTTTGTGTAGATTACAGGGAGCTAAGCATAGCAACTAAGAAGTATCACTTTCCACTGCCATTTGTTGATCAAGTACTAGACTCATTGTTTGGTAAAAAGCATTTCTCCTTTTTGGATGGATATAGTGGGTATAATCAAATTAGGATCGCCCCTGAGGATTAAGACAAAACAAATTTTACCAATCCATGGGGTACTTTTTCCTACTCTGTCTTACCTTTTGGACTGTGTAATGTACCTGCAACATTTCAAAGGGCAGTGATCAGTATTTTTGCTGATATTTCTCATGATTATATGGAAATCTACATGAATGACTTCACTACTTATGGAGTTACTTATGAAGAAGCATTAGCCAATTTGTCTTTGAATAGTGAGAAATGCTTTATGATGATGCAAGAGGGAATTGTTTTAGGCCATCATATTTCTCAAGCAGGAATTCAGGTTGATCCTGCAAAAATAAAAGTTATTCTAACTTTGCCAACACCTACAAAATAAAAGGATGTTAGAAGCTTCCTAGGACATGCTAGATATTATAGAAGATTTATCAAATATTTCAGCAAAATAGCCAGTCCATTATACGCCTTATTGACTAAGGATTCTAAATTGAACTAGACTGAGGCATGTGACAAATATTTTCTATAGCTTAAGAACCTACTTACTCAAGCACCTATTCTTCAAGGATCGAAATGGAGCCTTCCCTTTCATATACACATAGATGCTTCTGATTATGCCATAGGGGCAGTTTTAGGATAGAAAGAGAATTCCATTGAGCATGCCATATACTTCATCAACAAAAACCTTCAAGGCCCTGAATTAAACTATACTATCACAGAGAAAGAATTGCTAGCAGTTGTGTATGCCCTAAAAAAGTTTCGACATTATGTCACTAGTTACCAAATATTTGTTCACACAGATCATGCAACAATAAGGTACCTCATGAATAAGCCAGCCATATCTGGCAGATTAGCTAGATGACTCCTATTGTTGCAAAAATTTGATATCATAGTTATTGATAAGCCAGGCCGAGCTAATGTGGTGGCTGATTTCTTGTCAAGGCTTCAAACAACTACACCTGACACCCCTGAGGTAATTGATGATAAATTTCCCAATAAACATCTATTTTATATTGCTGCTCAAACTCCATGGTATGCAGATATTGCAAATTATTTAGCAGCCAACAAAATTCCAGCACACTTCTCACCAAAGGAAAGATAATTGTTGGTAGAGAAAAGTTTTAACTTTTCATGGATTGCAGATTGTTTATTTTACACAGGACCTGACCAAGTCATGAGAAGATGTGTTATGGAAGATGAGGCCTATGATATATTGCATTCCTTTCATGATGAGCCATGTGGTGGGCACTTTGCAGCTAAGAGAACATCTATGAAGGTGCTTACTATAGGATACTATTGGCCCACACTACACAAAGATGCTGCAGATTACACCAGGAAATGTGACATATGTCAACGAATGGGGAGACCAACAAGGTTTGATGAAATGCCCTTGAATCCACAAGTGGTAGTCAGTTCCTTTGACAAGTGGGGCATGGATTTTGTTGGGCCAATCAATCCTCCATCCAATGAGAAATCATACATTTTGGTTTGTACTGATTATGTAACCAAGTGGGTGGAAGTGAAAGCAATGACACATGCCTGTGATAATAAAGTTGCTGAGTTCCTGTATGAACATATTTTTACTCAGTTTGGAGTCCCAAGGGAACTTGTTACTGATCAAGGAGCTCAGTTTATATCCAACTTAATCAATGCATTGATGAATGATTACAAGATCAGGCACAGAAATTCTAGCCCCTATCACCCTCAAGCCAATGGTTAGGCAGAGGTTACCAACAGAGAAATTGAGGCAATCCTTACAAAGACAGTCTAATTACACAAGAAAGATTGGAGCAGTCACCTTCCTGAAGCGGTCTGGGCCTATAGGAAAACATGGAAAACAACTATAGGGTTTACTCCTTTTGAGTTACTCTATGGAAAGAATGCCATGTTGCCAATAGAGTTTGAGCATAAGACCTTGAGGACTGCTCTACAGCTTAACATTGATATTTCTGAAGTTCAAAAGGATCGCCTCTTGCAGTTGAATGCATTAGATGAGATAAGGAAAGCTGCCCTGTAGCATACTGAAATTATCCAACAGCAAAGAAAAATGGCATGAAAATCATATCCGAACTAAGCAATTCTCTGCCGGTGATTGGGCGCTGCTCTATGACTCTAGATACAAGGAAAATCAAGGTAAACTCACCACAAGATGGCTTGGTCCTTATGAAATAGAAACTGTGTTTGATAATAGTTTAGTTCAGCTAGCTACAATAGATCCAGTTCAATTCAAGCTACTGGTTAATGGACACCGTCTTCGGTTGTATCATAAACTAGCGTCTAAGGAGGAATTTATGAAGCAGTTTGTCTCGGATGCAGCCACTGATACTCCTGCAACAAAAGACTTTGGCCTTTCTCCTTCAACATATCTTTAAATTCCACGTTGCATGCCCATAATAAAGGTTTCCTTTTTAAGGAAGCCACATTCTCCATTCTCGTCCATCACCACCATTCATTTCCTTTTCTTCCATGTCATCCATCCTACCATACCGCCCTCATTTATGATTTTAATTCCAGCCATCATTTCATGTTGCGCTGTGATCTTTCCCAGCATGTACAAGCATTAATTACAAGGTACGCGATATCTTTTGTTATCACATCGTTTGTTTATTTTATTTATTCATCAACTGCTATGTACATATCAGTCATTATTGCCTATTCTTCGCCTATCCTTTCGCACATGTGTGGAAACATGCCAAATTTTTAGTAGGGGGCGGGGTTAATCCATTTCAAACCTTTTCTTATGTCACTGTCACAATTGATAAGATATTTTTTATTTTCTTGTACTTTCCAAATATGACTGCGTGTTTTATCCTAAAAAAAACAATTAACTGTTTGATTTGGGTAGTTTGTAACAATCATTTCATGCAAATATTATTTTGAGTCATTATTGGAAAAGTAAAGAAAGTGACAATAGGACAGAAAGAAGCAAAAAGAAGCAGAGTAGAAAAAGTTTATTTGAATTTTTAGAAAAAGTTTGAGTTTCAGAATTCTCAGCAGGGATAATTTGCAAATATGGGTGGCCAATTAGTAAGACATGAGCCTATAGCTCATGAGCTCTTGACGTAGAATCTTCAAGCAGTTCAGGCATTCAACAATTGTGGTTGGCTGAATTATTTTCTGAGGTTAGATTCTTTTAATGAGGAAGCTGCATTTGAGTTTTTGAGGACCCTTTCGGAAGGAGAAGCTACAGTGTGGGGTCTGATGGTGGCTGTAATAGAAGAACAGATTGCAGAAGTAACTGGGCTTCTGGCAGTAGGAGAAATTTTTTCTTCAGATGTTGTCTCTACAAGGGTAGAATTTACAGTGCCAACAGATGGACCCTTGGAGGTTTCTAAACAATTTACATTCTCAGAATATGCCATCCTCATAATTATGTACTTGACTTGTGAGGGATGCTTTTCCTATTTACATTCTTACCATTTTAAATTATTGAGTCATATGAGGCATGGTTTAGTTGTTAATGTTTCAAATTTCTTGTTAAACCTTTTGAAACAATGTGCCCATGAAACCCAGAAGGGTAGGGAAAATTCTATTGCTCATCATGCCCTCATTAAACTCTTGATTAAGCGTTCCTTGAGGGATGTGTCACCCCTTTCTTGGAAAGAATTTGTTGCCCAAAAGAGTCTGCAACTTCCAGAGCCTCCTAGAGCACTCCATGCAGTACCTGCCCCTACAACACCTACTCCTGTAGCCACCACACCAGAGCCCTCTACCTGTGTACAAACTAGGTCTGCTAGTAGAAGAGAAAAAGGAAAAACGAAGGTAGGAGAGTCATCTAGGGTAGAACAAACCCCAAAGTTTGACCCTCATATTCAGAAATAACAGTGTTCCTCTCTTGCAACATCTTCTCCTGTAGCAGTTCCTCCTGCAGCAACACCTGTTGCCACTACAGTTTCACCATCATCTTCTTCTGTTGAGTCTGAATCCTCTAGGAAAGTCAAAAAGTGGAAAGCCACGAGAGTGCCTCCTACAGCTGCAACATTTCCAAAAAGAGTTTCAGCAAGGAAATAGTGTAAAGTCACCTCAATGTCTGCTTAACTTGAAGTTATAATAATTTTAGAGGACTCTAAAGAATATAGTCATAATGATTCTCAGAATGTATCTGAGAATGTTCCACATAGCCCACCTGTTGTTTCTGAGGAAATGTAAAATGAGCCGATGGAAGTTGAAGAAGCACAATATGTTAGTAGTAATGAAAGGGGAATGCCAAGTCTTGATGACTTGGCCGAGGCAGCTAGGAAAATTTCTGAGGAAGCACAATCTCCTCTTGCGCAGCAACAGGAATCCTTCCTACAGGAAGAGGAAGAACAACCTGAACAATTGGAAGTATCCAATGAAACCTCATTACCCCCTGCAACTTGTCAAGCAATGGTTGTCTACAAAAATACATTTTTGATTGAATTCTTGGAATACCTTAGGACCACATGGAGGCCGGTCACATTCCAAACCTTGAGTTTCCGCCACTTAGCCAAGACTAAAATTCAGCAAAGTCTTTGGGAGGAAGAGAAGAAGCAATTGAAAAGAGAAATTGAAAGGAAGAAACAAGAAATCCAGGAAATGAAAGAGAAAATGGACGAAATGATAAAAATAACTGGTAAGATTGTGGAATGTAGACCACCGCCTAGGGTCTATGCTATGTGCCTAAAGGAACAATTTCTTTGGTTTCAATTAATGAGAATTTCAAGGAATTTAGATCATGTTATTCATACAGCCAAATAATTTTATGATGCATACCAAGTAGCCCCTAGTTGGCTAAAGAATTCTTTATGTGAATTTTATTTGCATGGATTGATAATTCCCTTTGAAACAGAGTGGAATCCAATTCTTTATATTGGTGATATTCACTTGAGGTCACTCATGTCATGAGCGGCTAATGAAACTAATTATGGCAGACAATTGGAGGCCTATGAAGAAGCTGAAAGGGATGAGCCTATCCCATTGCGACTTGAAAGTTCAGATCCCTACACAATGCTAAAAACTTGGCTTACTGTTGCATATGGGTTCAATAATCAAAAAGAAAGAATACAAATATTCGACATCAGAAAACAAGTGTCTAAAGAATTCAAAGGCCAACCATATCTGTTTTGGAAGCTTGCCTCTTCCAGAATTGAAAAGAGATGGGAGAAATTGACTGTTGGGCTAAGAAGATATGAGCCTCACAACCCCTTGAATTTTAAAGCAGCCCTTGGAAGGATAGAGAAGTACATACAACTTGGTCTTTAGAAGAGGTTCAAGTTATGGTTGCCAATAACATTTTGACCTTCAGTTTTAATGTGGCCACTATATCCCTATCGAGCTAAAAATGTTAATAAGGATCTACAAATGTTAATAAGGATACAGAAACCCGCAGATATGAAAGATGGCAAAATTTCAGGGGTTTCTATTATAAATTTGGAACTTCACCACAAATCTATATCGCTCCTATGGATTTCAGAGAAACAACCAGGAAACTTAATGCTGGTGGACCATCATTAGGTTAAGTAGGGGGCAGATGATGAGCTCAGAATATGCTCATAATTTGAGTATTATGATGTATTTTTAATATCTCTACTCTTATTGCCAATGGATGTTTTAACTCTTTAATTAACGACTTTTTATTTGAAATTGGGTAGTATCCTATAGCAATACATTCCTACATTCCTGCAGCCTAACATCTCTATGTGTCTTATTAATTGCCTTGTTTGACCTCCCGAATGACTGATATAATGCATGTGGTTTTTGAATGATGAAATAGATTTAATATGTGATTAATGAATGTATCGTGTTGTTTTCCATGCATGCTTTCTTTCGCTTCTATTGTCGTGTGTATCGCAGGTTGTTGAAGGGAGCATAAACGAGTCAAGTGCATCAGACTTCGGCCTTGCAGTAAAGTCCATTTGTAGGATGGTGTCAAGGAAGTTGTTCTAGCAAAGACTCTTTGTCCAGGTCGTTGGGAAGAAATCTAAATGATCATAAATCTGGGAAGAGTGGAATGCTAAATTCTCTCTGGATCATGTTGAATGGATATGATTTCATTTATGAGAAGTCTGTTCCTCGGTTTCAGGATACATTTATGTCCATGTCTTTCTCTGATAGAGTTAGGTAGTTAGTTGCTTTTCTGGTTTAAATATGTGTTCCTCCTGCGCGAGTGAGCAACTAGAGTATGTAAAAGTTAGTATTATAATGAGAGATAATGTTTTTTGTTAGTTTTCATATGAGCAGAACAATGTATATCATTCTGAGTATATGAATAAAAGCTGATGAAGTTCTGAGTTCAATTCTTTAATAAATAGTTGATGCTTGCTAAGGGGACCCACTTAGTAAGTATCTGTAGTTAGTTAGTTAGTTGTTTATTTCCTGTTGATTATAAGTTAGATTTCATTCTTGAAAATTTTAGTGCAAACTCAGTCTTATATTGTTCCTGCAGCATCGAGAATCCATCTCTGTGTTTGTTCCTGTAGCATAAGGCCAGTTCATAGTTTGTTCCTTAGTCATAGTTGTTATGGTTTCTACTTTGATTAAGTTTAGAAGGCTTCACATTACATTCTTGTAGCATAAGTAGAATTCCTTTCACGCATTTATTTCTAGTAAATCGTGACTGAAACTGGTTCTTAGTGCACATGCAATGCCGCTCCATTTCAAGTATACGTTCCCTTGTTTGACAATGTAAATGAACGACCATAAGAAGATGTTAGTTGCCTGCTGGAATGCCCAATTCCCAGGTTAGGATTTTCCGTGACTTTTATATCTTTTTATGGGCGTGACCAATTATCCCTCTGTCTAACCATTTAATCAAATAGCCTTATTTGATTAAAGTCATCATATTTCCTCTTTTAATTAAATAAATCCATCAATTTAATTAAATCATCATCTCTGTGTAATTAGCTAGGTCATTTCATCTTCCTATCTTTATTTAATTAAATAATCAATATTATTTGATTAAATTTCTAAAGTTCATCTAATTAAATTAAATAAATCAAATATTTATCTAATTTAATCTAACATCACCCCTTTTGGTGAAATAAATCAAAATATTTATTTAACTAGTTCTTAATCATTTTCATCTCTTTTTGATTAATTTCAATCCTAAAATATAAATCAAATGGCCAAATCAGCTAAATCTCCCCTTAAATTAATCAAATCTTGATTAATTTAATCCTAATCACTCAAATCCTCTAGATTTTGCAACTTGCACAATTAAATCATTTAGTTGATTTATAAATCATCTATTTTCATTCAAAAAAGGCATGAAAGATGGAATATTCCTCAAATTTGAAATCTCCCCCAAAAAGGACTTGTCCCTTCCAACAAAACATTTAAAATCTCTTACATGTCCTTTTCTTGAGCCATGTGCATTTTCTTCACCTTTTACCTCATCCTTCAAGCCATATTTTGAATTTGAATCTCCCCCCTCTTTTCACATTCTTCAAAACTTGCACATCCTCCATCCACTCATAGGTTGACAAGTGGCATCTTTCCATTGGATGAATGTTAGTCCCACATTGCTCTATTTTGGACATTCATCCATCTTGGCATTCTATAAATAAGAGGCTCATCCTTCATTTTAGGCATCCACAATTTGAGTAAACTTACTATACTCAAATCATTAGCAAATTCCATCCATTACCATTGAATCTTAGCTAGGTTATGCAGATTTTTCTATTGGAATACTCATCAAGTATCAACAAAGTGGACCAAATTTCTTCATCAAATCAACATTGCATCATTGGAGTTGGGAAAGGGCCAATTTTCACATCAAATTGGCACCAATTCCCTCAAGAGATTAGGAGTTTGCTTGCTTTAGAATAGATTTTGATATGCTTTCAAGTTTCATTGTGTTCTTCCTTTCATTTTCTATCTCTTTTGCTATTCAAATGAATTTCTTGAGGAATCCTTAATCTTGCTTGCATTTCACCTTCTAATGTGTTTGTTTATGTTGTTTTGCAGGTATTTGGACTGGGGTTCGACACTTTGCAAACTCCTATTCATATCATGCCTTATAATCTTTCATACAACCTTCTTCTAGGAAAACCATGGATTCATGAGATGAATGTAGTGCCTTCAACTCTCCAACGTAAAATGAAATATGTCTATAATAATAAAATTTAGCAACTTGAAGCTGATCTTGAGCCTGAAAATCACTTACATCTTCAAAATAGAGCTATAAGTCCTCTCACAAAATTGATTCCAGCATCCAACATAGATCCTCTTGAAATTGAACACAAATCTAAATTGTTTGGTGATGATTGGGGATACTTAGACTTCACACCCTCATTTTTGTGAGAATACATACTCACACAAAAGAAAGATGAGAAACCACAATAACCAATCATTATGTCAACACAAAATTTAGATAATCCTTCAAAAGCCTTTGTCTCAACCACTAGACAATGCCACAAATTATACACTCACCCTTGATGAACACAATAACAAAAAACTACCTGATTCCAAAGCCTTGGAAAAGCTTTATGGAAAAGGTTATTAGTTTATGAAATGATTTGGGTATAATGGCAAAGGTTGTGGTGCTGAAGAACAAGGTATGTGCAACCCTATTTAACTTAACACACAACACACAACTTATGGTCTTGGTTATTTTTGTTTCACCGAGATCAACAAGCCTTCACTCAACATCAATACTATTACACAAGCATCTTTCTGAATTCTTTCTTATTCACATCAATAACCTTAGTTGCTAGTCCTTTCCATGTAATAGTTGTAGGATAATAATATTCCCACTATTTCATGTCTTGCATCCATTGCAAGGGGCAGCATACCATCATCCACTTAAGGCTCACCTTTGTTCTGCACTATGTGGGGGGCAAAGGGTTATATAGCCTTATCCCTTGTATGTCATTTGTCGGTGTCTCTTTCGACTACTTGTTAACTTTTCATGAAAATTTAAGAGCAAGTTTGAGATGTGGATGACATGTCTTAAGATTGACTCACATGTGACATACTCTCTTACTTTCATTTTCCTTGACATGATGCTTCTTAACTTCGAAACATATCACTTATCATAGAGCTTTCCAAGTTGGCTCTCAGGTCTTGTTTTCTTTTTGGAATTTTCTTTTCTTCTCTACTTTCAAGTAATTGCTCACAAAATGATGTGTAGCAATTCCTTTAAAGTTGGGGGCAAGCATTACCATTATTTTATTTGCATTCTTAGCGAAGCCTTGTCATTTAGATGATGCATTTGTCACTTTGTGGATGACATTGGGTGTGATGTCCTTCATAAGTGTGATATTTCTTAGCATATTACTAATTTTTGATTGGTTCTCTTTTGGAGACATTAGAAACAATTTTCCCTAAGTGAGTGACCTTGCATAAACTGAACAAGACTTCTCATTCAACCACCTTGCATAACACAACTTGCATGCCTGTGGAGCTGTCTTATTTGTTCGGCCACCTTGCATAACACAACTTGCATACTTGTTGTTCCATCCTATTTTTCTTATTTTATACATTTACATTTCCTTTTTCTTTGTGGCGCCTTGTTAAAATTATTGAACAGGTATAGCTTTGGCATGGTTGAGTGGGAAGCCCAACTAGCGGCATGACTTTTCCCCATAGCCACTTTTCTGTTCGTTTGTGAGTACATGCCAACTAGTGTATGCTACTCTTTTTTCTTTTTTTTAATGTTTTGGGCCTTCTCACCCCATGGATCACCCAAAGTTTTGTGGCCCCAGAGTGAGTACATATTTTCCATCTCATTCCTTTTCTTCCCTTTCCTTTGTATGACTTTGTATCTTAGGGGCTTGGCATACATGTGAATCTCTCTTGAATGGCTACTTTAGTGTGAGGAAGCAAGTTTCTCTCACTAAAGTGGGGGCTTAATGTGCCATCGAAAATTGGACCCGCTACTTGACATGAGATTAAATGGACTTAATGACACCCTAATCTAGTGTTGTGAGGCATTTTATGTGTCCACACTACGTCTTGGACCCTTGCAAATCAAACAACATGCTTTTATTAACGTCTTGTAAAGGTGTTGTGAAGTCTTGTAATAATCTTTCACACTTTTCTAGACTTAATTAACTTATTTCTTCCTAATTCAACATTATAATAGCATTATTTCATCAATATAGAATGATCTTAACATAAACTTAATGACAAACTAGTGTTGTAATGTGTCTTGTACATTCACATTGGTTCTTGTGCATTTCTAGGCTATATGGACCTTATCATAGTGTTGTAAGATGCATTTAAGTACACTTTCACATTGATTTATGTGTCCCAAGCCAAATTCAACATTTACATCATCACTAATAGTCCTCTATCAACCCATATTGTGCATCCCAAGGCTTTAATTGATCAAACAGCTGACAAGATAGCAATCTAAACCTTATTTCCTATCTCCTAAGCTTCATAGGTGTCAGAATGGCCCCTACGAGACCCATTCGCCATGCTTGGTGAATGAGTCCTATTTGGCCCCATTTTGACCCTTGAGCAGGAAAAGGTGGAGTTTAAAGTTTATTTTCACTACATGTTAGCATGTGATGTAGTATAATTGGGTACTAAGGCACACTTATCTATAAATAAGTATTTTTACCCTCATTTTACATCTAACAAGTCATTATTTTCCAGATTTCTGTAGATGGACTTTTAGGAGGGAGAAATATAGATCTAACTCCTCAGAATCTTCCTCTAATTTTCCAGATTTCTGTAGGTGGACTGATTCACCAACCTTGGTGAATGAGTCCCACCTATATTCTTGAAAGGTGAATTTCTCATAAATCAACTCTCGACAGTCACAAACAGGTTTTTGGAAGATTTTAGCAGAAACAGGACTCGTCCTCCAGTAGTGACGAATGAGTCTCATTTTGCAAATGAGTTCCACTGGGCCTAAAAATCAACAATTTTAGAATTTCAGAGATATTTCCAGTCTTACATACATTTCCAGGTGCATATCATTTAGATCGTTTCCTTTCTGTTTGGCTTTATTTACATTTTTAGATAATTCTTTAGGTCCTTTTACATTACATAATGTGTTTTCAAACATATCACAATTCTTAGGTTTTACATGCATATTCAATCAATTACTTAGCTTAGTTGCACTTAGATCACTCCATTTACATCATATCACATCACATATGTCATAATTCAAATGAACATCTAGCATTTTAGCAAACCTAAATCTCTTTCTTTCTAGGTGTAAAACTTAGGAAGAGAGCAAGCATTTAGGGGTCCTAAAATGTATGTTTCAACTATAGGAATAGAGTTTGGGATATTTTAGAGAGTCTAGATGCATTTAAAATACAACTTATCCCACGTTCTTAGAATCATACTGTTGATGCCTTGGCTCAAGTAGCCAGTACCTTGCAACCTATGTCTCTGTTTGGACTCAAACAAATCACTGTTGAGTTGACCTCCACCCCACCTATACCAGACAATGTCACTCATTTCTAGGTATTCAATGATGATAATCACATCCTCGAGCTCATCACAAGCTCTGACGTGTTTTCTGCACAAATAATTGATGAATTTGATCCAAAAGAAGCTGAATTAGACATAGAGGGGGTCATCAACCTCAAAACCAACACTATTACATGAGGTATGGTCCAACTAGAATGCATATTCGACCTAGATCAGATTTGAGATCAAGACTAGCAAGTGAAGAAGGAATCCATAAGCAACGTATATAATATTCACAACCTTGGAACAACCGAGGAAGTGAAAAATGTGTTCATTGGTAAAGTGTGTACTGTAGAAGAAACGAAAGGAATCGTTGATTCTTTACAGAAGTATCATGATGTGGTAGCATGGAGTTATGAGGATTTGAAGAATTATGATACCTCATCATGCATACCATCCCTCTTAAGCCCGACATGCAACCATTTCGACAAATACAATGCCCTATCAATGCCTTGTTGGATCCTATCATTTACAAGGAAGTGTAGAAATTACTTTCAGCCAAAATCATCTTTCTAGTCAAGCATTCTACATGGGTGGCTAATTTGGTCCTAGTTAGGAAAAAGATTGGAGAAATCAAATTATGTGTGGACTTTTGCAATTTGAATAGATCTTTAGAGAAGGAAAATTATCTAGTGGCTTCATTGGATGAGGTATTGCAGATTGTCAATGGTTTGCAGATGATGTCCTTCCTCGATGGGTACTCTAGGTACAACCAAGTCATGATGCAATATGAAGATTAACACAAGACAACATTCACCACCAAGTGGGGTACCTTTTCCTATAGACGAATTCCATTTGGGCTCATCAATGTTGGCGCCACTTTCCAGCATGCCATGGACATAGCCTTTAAAGATCTTATTGGAAAGTGTATAATCATCTACATGGATGATTTGACTATGTTCTCAAAGAATCGGAGTGATCATGTCTCCAATCTATGCAAAGTATTTTAGATGTGCCAAGAATTTGGGGTTTCCCTTAATCCAAAGAAATGCATCTTTAGAGTCACAGAAGGAAAGTTACTTAGGCACATTATTTTAGAACGAGGAATTTCTATAGATCCTAAACGTATCTAATCCCTACTAAAGATTCAACTACCAGGCAATAAGAACTAACTAAAATATTTCTTTGGAAAGATCAACTTCATCAGGAAGTTCATCACAGGCTTTTTTGAAATCAGCAAGCCACTCAACGCCATGTTGAAACAAGATGCTAAGATTGAGTGGGCCCTAGAAGAAAAGTAATGCTTAGAAGAAATCAAGAAAGAAATTGTTGAGGCACCTATTCTAGTTAGCCCAGACTATCTAAATTCATTCTACATTTATTCATTTGCTTCAGATCACTCATGTGCCAGCATCCTGACTCAAAAGGATAATGACGAAAATAAGCACCTAATCGCCTTCATGAGTGCTCCCTTGAAAGATGTTGAACCAAGAAATCGTAGTGTGGAAAAGCAAGAATATTCTCTTGTCAGTGGAGTTAATAAGTTTAGACATTACATCCTGTGGAATAAGGTGTTAACCATTGTCCTTGACCCAGTAGTGAAGACACTACTCATGCAAAATGAGCTAGGAGAATGAAGAGCCAAGTGGGTTAGACTATTGTAAGAATACAACATAGAAACTCAACCAATGAAGTTGGTAAGAGGATAGGCACTCATTCAAACAATAGCCAAGATAACATCTAAAGTAAGACCTGAGCTCATAGTATAGTAGTACCAACTTGAGGACATTTCCCCGAGGGAATGGTACAATGACATCATTTATTATTTGTTGAACAACAAGTGCCCGTCTCACCTATAGGGAGTTCAGAAACATGCTCTTAGACTAAAAAGTAGTAGCTACATGCTACAAGGATCCATACTATATAAGAAGAATCATGAAGGTGTCTATTTGAGATGCCTTGGCAAAGAAGAAGCAGATTGGGTCTTAAAATAATTTCATGAAAAATTTGGCACTGGTCATGGATCTGGTCCTTCAACTACTCATCTAATCCTATGAGTGGGATATTATTGGCCAAAAAATTTCAAAGATTCTCACAACCATGTTCGCATGTGCCATGTCAGTCAAACCACTGTAACTAGAGAAAATAATGTTATTGTCCCACTGCAACCAGGTTCGGAGGTGAGACCGTTCATGCAATGGGGTCTTGACTTCATTGGTCCAGTAAGCCCACTATCTTCTATAGGAAATAGGTACATTCTAACTACTTTTGATTATTGTACTAGATGGAAAGAGGCTATTGCATGTAGTCAATTCACATTAGAGGTAGTTATGATTTTTCTTGAAAGATTCATTTTAAATCATTTTGGTTGCCCATATGCCCTAGTGTGTGATAATGGACCTACCTTTTCCTCACTTAATTTCACTAGTTGGGCCTTTTATTATAGAATTTCCCTCAATTTTTCATCCAACTACTACCCTCAGGGAAATGGCCTAGCAAAATCTACTAACAATAATCTCATTACTATGATAAAAAAATTGCTTGGTAGGAATCCCAAGGACTGGCATACCCAACTCCATTTTTCCCTTTGGGTAGATCACACACGTTGCAAGGCTACTCTTGGTGATTTCCCATTCCACCTCATTTATGGCCTACAACCTATATTCCCAATTCACTTGAAAATCCCCACCCTCCAATTCATCAATGACTTTTACGAAGAAGGGGATCGTAGAGAAGCTCACTTGGCTAAACTGTTACACCTAGAAGAAGTGCATGATCGTGCAATTGAAATTTTTTCCAAACATCAGGGTGTAGTCAAAAGATGGTTCAACCGTTGAGCCAAAGTTAAGGCCTTGAGAATTGTTGATCTAGTCCTATGTTGGGAAAAGGCCCATGAGAAGAAAGGGGGACATGAGAATTCAAAAAGCTTTGGCTCGGCCCCTTTTAGATAGCTGAAATCCTTGAAAATAATGCTTTCTACCTAAAGACTTTAACTAGTGAAGATGTCTTGTTGCCCATTAATGGGAAACACCTAAAGCATTACTTCCAATCCTAAGCTCATTCAAGCTACCCTATGTAAATACTTGTATATAGGTTAGTTTAGGTTGCTTTTGGTTTTCTTTGTTCTGTCATGTCACGTTGCTTTTGTTTTGCTTATTTCCCAACTATTTTGCTTTGATGAGGGTGCTCTTTGCTTCTGCTTCAGTGCTCGTGCTCATCCAACAAACAGTTCACCTTGTTGCCTGCTCTTAGTGTTCTTTGGCTAAATATTCACTCTCAACTATTGGTCTCTAATAGATGCCATAGGATAGCTTCCTCACTTGAACTTTAACTTAGAACCCAACCCTTAGTTGAATCTTCCTATTACATTCATCTCAGATCCAACAAAAAATGCATATTAATTATTTCCAAAGAGTTGTATAGCGGCTATTATGACAACTTAGTAAGAAAAAAATCTCAAGTTTGATCTAGTGACCATTGTGGCTCCCAAACCCATAGTAGGTTTCGATGCTTACACAGTTGAGCAAAAGAAGAAAATATTAAAAGGAGTATTCAAAGAAAGAAAAGAAAAGAAAAGAAAAAATGGTGAAATCAAGAAACCGTATGGGTGTGTAGATAACTCTATCAGAGCTATGGATGCTTTGGCAGGTTGTAGACCAATGTTCATGGGGTCACAATGACAAATTCATCAAGGCTATGGATGCCTAACTGGCAGCGAGGCAATGCCCAAGTTACTTTTGGGGTTGGACAATTCATGTAACTTGCTTGGTTCGATTAGCTGCCACTCATCATGATCTCTAAGGAAAGGGAATGAATTCACTGAACACACACTTTTGAGATGTCTTCATAAGTTGATTCATCCAAGGATCCAATTCTCCTAGTTCACTTTTGGATGTCAGCCCCTAGTCTACGAAACTAGATATTTTGGGTTCTAAATGAACATTTATCCTTAGAATG
Source organism: Sequoia sempervirens (assembly GCA_007258455.2). Lineage (NCBI taxonomy): Eukaryota > Viridiplantae > Streptophyta > Pinopsida > Cupressales > Cupressaceae > Sequoia > Sequoia sempervirens. Next base: position 17,137 of record VDFB02351344.1, read on the forward strand.
CTTGAGAGAGTTCTCCAACAGAGTTGCCATTTTTTGTTCCTTCAACACACATGCCTCATTTGAAATGGGGGACCTCTTGCTTTTTTCCTTGTTGGGTCACTTTGTCATCGTCTCATTTTGTGTGCCTCCCTATTTTGGTGTTCTAAGTGGTTAGTGAGCCTTAGAGAGTTCATCTTGAGTTGACCATGGTTTTTCCCCCTCAATTTTCAAGGCTTTAGGCCTTTGCAAGTTCCTAGTAGTTGTTTTCCTTTTTCTTTTCAAAGATAGCATCCTTGGAGCCCATCGGGTCCACCCCATTAGGCTGCCCCTCTCAGGTTTCCCTCACCCCATCGTCATTCTGAGTGGCCTTTCCTAAGTAGCCTTCTGACCACCAGGATCTGGCCCCTTGGTCATCGTCTATTTATCACTAAATAACTCAATGGTCGAGCACTGACTGCCATCTGTTTGCTAGGTTCCAAGCTTCCTACGACCATTTTCAAATGATGGCTCACCAACTTTTAACTCTTTTGTACCATCATTTATAAGGCACATTTAATGCTTTAGTTTCTATAAATAGGAAGTTCCCAACTGTCATTTTCACCTATCAGTCGATCAGAGAGGAGTCAGAGAGCCAACTTCGAGTGTCACCTTCAAGCCTGACAAGTCCCATAGAGGATTCAAATCCTTGTCCTACTGATTTCTTGACACCTTCATCAGATTCTTGAGGTAGGGTCTCTGCCCACATTCCATCCATTATGTTTTCTTTGATTTCTTAAAGATTGATGAACTTGAAGGGAAGAAAACTTGATAAGTAATTGAAATTAATGAAAGTGCACTAAACCCATGTGCTCAAATCTTGGAAACCCTCAAAAATTGATCCACATAACGATCATGGAACTCAGGCTCTCTGTCCCTATTCATCAGCTAGAGTTTTTTCCATGTGCGGGCCCGCATCTTTCCATTACCACTAATAACCTTTGAAACAAGGTTAAACTTAAAGAATAACAAATGACGACGAGCTTCTTCATCGGGTCTGCCCTCGCGGGAGGACCGCATCCCTTCACCACCCAAAATTGGTAAAAAGATTCACAAACTAATATGAGGAGTCATTAAAACCACTCTAGTCTACCCCTGTGGGATTCTATCTCTGGGGCACCACTCATGATCTACCATTTCCAAACAGCTTTCTAGCCCTAGTTTTCCGGTGCTTGAGTTCCATCCCTCTGATCACCCATAAGCTCACTCTTGCAAAATCTTAAGTCATAGTTTCTCTTGGGTCCCACCTCATGGACTTCTGCTGGTGGAGTTTTGTAGGTGTTTTTCCCTCCAGAACGACTTTGATAGCCCATCCATCCAATCGTCAGGTCTCGCTTCTTCCACTACCGCACAATTGTGTTTGAACCATAAGTGACCAAGTGACAACATCTTTTTGGGCCCCACCTCATGGGCTTCCATCCACGGGCCGCCACGATGAGATCACTATCTCAAATGGATTTTGAGGGATGGTGTTCCACCCTCCGGGTTCCAACCTTGCTACCATCGCCAAAATGAAAAATGAAAATAATTAAGTGATGAACCTTCAATAGGTTTCTTTTGTCGGGCCATTGCCTTCAGGACTCTTTCCTGGCCCCATCGTGCTAAATGGAAAACTGTTTGCATCCTTCTACCACCCAGAACCCGACCTCTCCATTGACTTCGCATTCTTCAAACAACAAAGTGAACATGATGGCCCCATCTCCATTGTGGGTTACTCCCATCAGATTGACGTGTGACTTCCACCGTTTCAAATGGTAATGACCTAGCGGCCTTCTACTCTTTCCAACCTAAAATTCCCAAACAATAAAAGGAGGTATGCCACTGCCTTCCAGAGTCATGGGTCCCGCTTGACGGAACTCCATCCTTGGGCCACCATCTTTCAAGAGTCATTTTCAATGGAAAACCTAAAACAACAAATTTTCCTCCTGATTCTAATTTCCAAAATGATGGTCTTAACACGCTTGAAACTTCAAAATGACTTTGACCGACATGCCAAAATAGGGAAACCTCCTCGATGGACCCCATAAATAGGCCAAATCTAATGGCCAGTCAGGATAGTCACGCCACTATTCCTTGATTGTCGTCCCTCTTGTAGTTACTCCAAATGGCCATCAGACTAGGGAAGTCCGATGCTCAAGGCCTGAGTTACTCAAACTCCTTCCTGCAAAAGGTTAATGTCAATGTGCAGATTCTTAAATGATGTTTTATCCAATCTAACATCCTTTTGCAAGGTTTTGGCTATCTTTCCTATGATTTTATGATTGAATGTTCTTACCTCTCTCTCACCTGCAAGATTTATGGAATTGAGTGCAGGACACTCAAAGGTGGTTGTGGAGAAAGACAAGGGAAATAAATAGTGCACCTCATGGGAAACAAGACAAAGATCAAATGAAGTATAAGTTCCAAGGGGAACCTCTTAACTCCAAAGTCACGACAGCCTGGAAGGAGATCTTTGACATGAACATTGGGCAGGTAGACATTGATGAATTCAAACAAAGAGTCTGGATCAATCCCACCATAGATAATGCTAGAAAGATCAGAAGTAGTGGATTGGCTAAGGCTGCAAGCTTCCCTCCTGCTCTTGTTGCTCCTAAACTAGTGATGGCCTACCAAGAAGCATACCAAGGAGAAACAAGAACCATTGTAGACAGGGACAGGAACATACTAGCTGATCTATCAGCCAAGTCAGTAGGGAAATATTTTCACATCCCTACCTTCATAGAAATGGAAGAAGCTACCATAAAAGATGCCAAGGAAACATGGGATGCAGATCCCCTTAGATGTAAAAGGATTATCAATCAAGACTAGTTGAAAGAAAAGAGGGGTAGTGCATCTAAGGTGCCCCAAGAACTCTAATGTAGCAACTTCTATGAGGATTACCATGATTTGGTAACCTTATTAAGCAGAGTCATGGGTCTCCCAACTATAGTCTATTTCAAACAATGGATGTTTTACTTTGTAGAGGAGATCCTTAGAGGAAAGACCAAGTTTTATTGGACAGGAATATAAGCAATTTCCTACATGAACAATTTGTGGTTGTTAAGAAGACTTCCTAGTTTTACATGACCTCCTACCTTGTCTATTTGCTAGCTGACAAGACATAATACATGGGATTTTTTAGGACTCCTGATACAAAACCAGGTAGGGGATTAAAGGTTTATGACAGGCACCCTCAACTAGAGTATAGGAACTTCTAGAGGGAATATTACAGAGTCAATGATGCTTTCATAGGTCATATTATTAGATTGCTCAGGGGTGACTCTGAAAGGAGAATCTCCCACAATGCTAATAGCTTCTTTCAACAATTTTCCTTCTTGTTCATTCAATTTCCTAAGTTTACCTACATTCAAGCTGAGGGTTTCTTGGAGAAACCATACAAGCTGCCCTAGTATCCCAATGATTGGATAATATTGCTAGAACCCTCTTGGTAGTTGCGACATGCACATGCCCTTCTAAGTAGTAAATATAAGGCAGAGATCCCTTACCCCCTCTCTTTCGGCCAAGGGCTATATGAACTCCATGCATCTCAGTGTGCCAACAATTTAGACAAATAGCTCGTGGAGTATAATTTGAGGTTTACATTGCCCAGCCACGAATGGACCCTTATGGTAATCTAAAGAAGATGGTTGTGGCTGAATATGCCCACTTGCATCATGTTGAAGACTTTTGGGCCAACTATAAGGATGATAAAGAGGTGCGAATGCACTACTACATGCAAATGATCGCATACGTTGTGAAGCGGGTAAAATTGTTCCAGGTACCAAACTAGGTGACAAAGGATGAGGATACAATGATTGATCCATGGTATGATGCAGTTGCAAATATCTCGCTGCCTCTCATTGATTAGAACGAGCAAGAGGTTGATGACCTCGACATTCTGATAAAGCATGTTGAGGCTAGGAAAAAGGAATGGATTGATTGACAAGTTGCCTGATTGAAGCAATAAGGGATTTACTTGACCTATCGAGAACTTTAGGAAGAGCTTGCAAGTGAAACTAATAGTGGAACGACTGCTGCCCCAATGAAAGAGGCTTCCCAATCTCCTCCAATCACCAGATCGAGAAAGAGAAAAGAGGTGGCTAAAACATAGTCCAAACCCTAAGTCTACTCAAGAAAAGCTTTGGAGGGTGAATCATCCAAATGACCAAAGATATTGGGAGGTCTTGATACCATCCAGGAGGACCATCTCCATGAAGTAGAGGAAGTCAAGGCCGAGCAACCCAAGTATCGGCCTACTGCCTCCACCCTTTCCACTACTACTTCACCTACTTCCCAAGTGATGGTTGCCACTTTGCCACTTGCGGTGGATATCTCCATTCACCTTGCCTCTACCCTGTTGACAACACAAGTAATGGTAATAGACTCTTCTTCTGCCACCACCTCTCCACTCTCCTCTGTCTCCATGCCCCCGAGAACATCTCTGCTACTAGCAACAACAAAAAATGCCAATGCCCACACTTTCAATCCCAGAGGCTTTCTCCTAACATATGCAAAAAATTCATATGGAGCTAGATTTGGAGTGCTAATGAACCTATCAATACAGGCTACCTTGGTATAGATTATCACCAATATCCATGCCTCCCCTCCTCCAACAGAACCGCTAGAAATAAAAGCCATAACATTTGTAAATATCCAAGGAGTTGGAAAGGCAAGAAAAGGAAGCAACAAGAGAATTGGAAGAGGAAGAAGATGATTGCCATGAGCACCTAGAGTTCCAACACTTGTCAATTGACAAGGTGGTGCATGAAGGTAAAGAAACAAAATCCTTTGAAGGTGATGAGGAAGATGTTGTCACCAAATACATTGTGGAAAGCTTTGACACAGACCTCAAGGAGGAGTTATCTCAATAGTTAAAGGATGTTGGAGAAGAAGTAGAAAGACCACCTTCTAAGGAAGAAAAGGATGAAGAAGAAGGAATGGAGGAGGATACTGAACCTCCAACTGGGGAGCATGATGAAAGCCCCAGACACAATGAAGAAATGCCTCTCTCGGGAGAGCAAGAAGAGAAAGAAAAGAAAGAACAGAAGGAGGTTCCACCTCAGTGTGAGGAATAAGAAAAGAAAGAGGAAGATAAATCTGAATAAGAGGTTGAAACCCAAAAGAGCCCAGGAAAAAAACAACTTGGTGAACATGGGCATGATGAAGAAGAAAATAAAACTGGTGAAGGGGAGGACAGCCCCAAAGAGCATTTAGCCACCAAGTCTCCACAAAAGGAAACTATATTCATTCATGCTTTAGATGAAAAAGAAGGAGAGAAGACTAAGAAAGAGACTCCAGGTAGTAAAGTGATGGAGATTGAACACTCCTGTGAAGAAGAGAGTGATCAGGAATCACCAAAGGGAGAATCTCAGATGCCTGAGTGGCTTGAGAAACAATTGGAAAAGAAAACTCTAGTAAAGAGGGACCCAAAGGCAAGATTGCAGGCCATCTTGGCTTGAGCTCAGGTTAGCACAAAGAAAGAAAAGAAGCCTAAGGTTAGATCTCATATGACAATGGACACCTCTGGGTCTAGAACTATGCAAATAGCCACTCCGATTATAGGAGAAGAAGGAGTGAGCTATAATATCTCTACCTTAGATTTGGGAGCAGCTACACGAGAGCATAGACCAATCATCTCTAGGGGTCCATTGCCACCATCATGCATCAAATGCACAAGGATAAGGTTTCCAAGGAGGAGCTAAAAGCACAGGTGGCTAATTTGACAACATATATTCAACAGTGTTCTTCAGTAGAACTCCCCACCACATCCTCAACGCCACCATAATTGTTGTCCAAGGACCATATTGACCAACTTGAGAAAAGAAAGATGTTGACAAAGGCCACCGAAGAATGGTTCCAATGGGTAATCTATAATGGTGATATGGGCATAGGGAATGTCGTCAGAGCAACCAATAAATTCAGGCTCATCCAAAAGTAGCTGGAGGATATGGAAAAGGTATGCCTCCACTACGCGGAATTTTATAGGATCACTAATCCAAAGGTTGAGGCCATCTTGAAGATGCAAGAAAAGGCCTGGGAAAAGGAATTTGGTGTCATCAAGGACAATCAGTGGCTAGTCAAAACATGGAAAATGGCACTCAATCATTGAAATGAGGTATTGGAAAAGGTGTTGCATGAAGTTGAGTTTGATCTCGAATGGGCCAAGGAACATCGGGAAGATAATGAAGATTATTTTTACTCAAGTAGTATTTTACACTGGGTGAGGATGCCCAAATTAAATATAAAGTAAAATACTTTCACCAAGATGGGAAACGTTTTCAAAAAAAGGATTTATAAAAAAGATGATTATTTTTATATTTAATGGGTGAAAAGTGAAGTTTCCAACAAAGGAAGATTATTATTAAATTAATTTTCATGAAGATACAAAGATGAGGATTAAAGTTGAACTATTTTATTTTTTTGAAGGAAATTAAATGAAGGGCTACGTGAACAGGCATGCAAAGGGTCATAACCCTAAAAGGGAAATGTATATGTATGAGATGAAATCAAGTGAAGAAGGGATTAGATTTAGGATATAGGTGAATAGGGATAGATAGACATCAGAAAGCTTCCATAATGTTTTCATTTCAAAAGACTATGTTGCAAATATAATTTTGAGGAAATCAATGAAAGATATTTGATTCTCTGGCTTTATATTGGTATCAATTGTTTGTTGAAAATATTCAATTATCTATTTGTCTCCAATTTAATATTTCCCTATTATTTAAATTGGTATATCAAGTATATATTCAATTTATCAATGCACATTTACTATTTTTGTGTGATATGATTAATTGGTTTCTCTAAAAGAATTAAAATCCTTTTAGTCAATCACAATAATCTAGGAGTGTTATTTGGATTAGTAAGAAGAACCATATAATTAGGATTGTCATTCTATCTCCAATTTGGTATCATCTATTGTTCTTGTGTGATTTATTCAATTGGTTCTTTCAAGAAAAGATTAAAATCCTTTTGGTAAGTCATAAGTAACGTGGTTGTGTTAGTTGGATCCATAAGTAGAGCTTGTCAATCACTTGCCTACACATTTATACAAGATATAAACCAATATAAGTGTGCCAAATAGTTTGAGTTATTGCCAATACAAGTCATTTTTCCTATATCTTCATTTGACTTCATTCACCCAACAAGGCACTGGTCCTACCTATTTCATCATTTAATTCTATCAAATCTATTTTCAAAACCATACATCTATTAACTGAACATATTAATAAACTTCACATTGATATTGCTTATACAATTCATACCAAATTAGGCTTGCATCTTTCCACTCCCAATTGCCATTGTGGATAGATTTCTCAAGTAGGAAACACATCGTTTAAGTTCGCTTCATTTACATAGGTACACCCACCTAGGTCTAGTAGAGCCGAAAGAGAAGAAGGTTCAAGTACTCCATTTGGCCTTGTTCATTAGCCTAAAACATACCAAGAGCTTGGCAACCTCTTGTGTTTTTTCAACTAGCATTTTTGAGAACTAATAAGGGGATTGTGACATTTGATTTGATTTATTTAATCAAATGAGAGGACTTAGGGGGATTTAATTAAATATGACAAACATTAGTTAGAAGAAG